>CM053785.1:596849987-596912487 GCA_028749045.1 Cupressus sempervirens | reverse complement strand
TGATTGTCTTTTTGCTTGTTTCTATCAAGAGCAATCTAGAGCTATTTGTATCTATTGTTGCTTCATTTTGTTGATCACCAACTTCATCTTCTTCATCAATAATGAGAACTTTACTTGAATTGCTTGCAAATTTATCCACCGTGTCATCCCATGACTCATTTTCAATGAACTCTACATCTCTTGAAATGATGATCTTCTTAGTGATCGGGTTATACAATCTATATGCCTTTTATTCTGAACTATAATCTATGAAGATACACTTTACACCCTTGTCATCTAACTTCTTCCTTTGCTCCTTTGGCATGTGTGCATATGCTACACATTCAAACAACCTCAAGTTCTTAACCATGATTCATCTATGTCTTGACCATGCCTCAAGATGAATCTTGTCACAAATTTCCTTTGTTGGACACCTATTTAACAAATATGTTGTTGTTGGTATAACTTTTCCCCAATATTTAGTTGGGAGCCCCTTTTCTTTCATCATGCTTCTAGCCATCTCAACAATGGTCCTATTTTTTTTCTTTCAACCACTCTATTTTGCTATGGAGTATAATTGGCTTATAAACTCTTTCAAATGTCATTTTTCCTACAAAAATTTACAAAAGCATTGGAGGTCCCCTCCTTTATCTAACCTTAGGACTTTAACATAATGTCCACATTCTTTTCATCTTGAGCTTTAAACTCTAAAAACTTATCAAATGCATTAGATTTACTTTTCAAAAAAAAATCCATGTCATATGGTTAAAATCATCTATAATTATCATAAAATAAGTACTACCCCCAATAGAAGTGGTTTGCATAGGGCCAACCAAATCAGTATGCACCAATTTTGATGGTGTCCTTGCCCTTCTACAATTACTAGAATCAAAGGGAAGCCTATGTTATTTACCCAATATACAAGCTTCACACTTGCTACATGACTCTACAATCTTTAACAAAACATCTATCATTCTTTTTTTGGATAATAAATTCAAGCTAGCATAACCAAGATGTCCACACTTGAGATGTCATAGCTTGGAGGGGTCTTCAATCACACTCTTTTGAGTTGATTGTTGTTGTACTATTGTACATGCATTCTTGGGAGGTGCATTAATGATTTGAAAAGAGAAACATGCCTCTATCTTTAAAGGAAATATCCAATTCTTTTTCATTTGAACTACTATAGCTATTTTGTTACTCTCATCATCTTCGTGAAGGACACATTTTTTATTTTCCATCAACACTTTATAACCATTTTGAATGACTTGTCTAACACTCATCAAATTGTGCTTCATCCCTAGGGAAAAATAAATATTTTGAATCTCCTTCTTCTCACCTTGCTTGGTGTGGATCATTATAGATCCCTTGCCCACTATAGTAATAGTTCTATTATTTCACATTCTAATTTCATACTTGATTTTTTTATAAATAAATAAAAATAAATTTTTATTACCACTCATGTGGTTGCTACAACTGCTACCCAAATACCAAACTTTAGGACTACCTTCTTCACTAATGTTGCACATGATGAAGACTATAATATTATTTGATTCACCCACATTCACATCAGCTACATTCACATTTTTCCTTGACTGGTCACCTTGCATTTTCCAACATTCACTTGCATAAAGTTGCCATGACCTCTACCTCTAGAACCTCTTGTGGAGTTATTTCTTCCTCTCCCCTTGCCTCTTGCATTGACAAGCAAGAAAGAGGACCCGAAGGTATATAAATGGTACCAAATGATTTGGTATTTTATATACTACTAAAAGTGAATTTGGGCTAATTGATTATATAGGTAGTGATTGGAATGGAAGTTTGAATGGTAGGAAGAGCACTTTTGGTTATGTATTTCATAAAGGTTTTGGGTGCAATTTCATGGGCATCCCAGAAGAAACCAATAATTTCTCAATCTATAGAAGAGGATGAATTCATAGTTGCAAATGCAGCAGTGTGTTAAGCTATTTGTTTGAGAAGAATCTTGGCATATTTGAAGGAAGAACAAGAGGATGGAGCCACAATTTATTATGACAACATTTCCTAAATAGCTTTGATAAAGAATCTAGTATTTCATGGAAGAAGTAAGAACATTGAAATCAGGTACAATTTCATCAAAAGTTACTATTTTTACGAGAATGTAATATCATATTTTTTCCTGACAGTGCAGCCCCAAAAGTCATGCAATTAATTCTGATAGGTGATTTTGAAATCCGAGTTATTTTTTTGTGTGAACAAGATGTGGACAAAAAAGAGGAATATTTTTTTGATTATGTGGGGAAGTTAGTTTGTGAGTAACAACAAAAGAGAAAGTTCATATTGTATTCTCTCTGTGTGACAGAGATTTTATTTGTAGCAACAACTGGGTGTTTGTCCTGTTGAGAAGTGATTGCTCGAGGCCTTTTTGTAAGCTCTAAGAAGCTCTAGGTTTATTGTATGCAGCTCTAGAATGCTGCAATTTTTGTTTAGTGAATAGTAGTAGTGGTTTTAAGTTTTTATTTTTATAAAGTTTTTAGTTTCTAGATTTGTATTTTGGGATAGTTAATTTCAGATGTAATAGAAGCAAGAAAGGAACATAATTTTGCACATCTCCATCTTTGGTTGTTTAGTTTTGGTGTCTCTGTTTTTATTTCTTTGATTATGTTATGCATTTCATTTGTTGGGTAAAGCATAGCAGCAATCTCTGTTACTGCTCTGTGATTTGGGAATTTTTTTTCAGATTATTAATAGGTTGAGATTTCTTTCCTTTTCTTGTTTCGTGAGTTATTGGGTTCGTCTGCCATTATTAGAATTTGTAGCAGAGTAACCTATCTATTGGACAACTCTATTTTTCATGCCATGAATACAAGGGCCAAAAAATCAGTTCTTTCATTAGGGAAAATGATGCACACAGTAGGAATTGCCTGGATAATGTGTTCAATTTTACATAGTTTGGAATATAAGTAGCGAAGTTAAAATGCATACAAAATTGCTTATTGGCTATTCCCTTGCACCTCCTATGATGCAAGTGCTAGTTATTTATTATTTAATTAAAATCCTTATGTCAAGTACTAACCATTGAAAAGTACTAATAACTTAATATATCACTTTAAGTGTCAAGAAAATATTAAAATACTTATAATAGTCTTTTAAATATAATTTTTTTGATCTACAAAAGAAACTTTTCTTGATCTACATGATTATAACTAATTAAGAAATATATATCAGTACAGTAAACAAAAAAAGGAAGTTATCCTTGTATATTTTTGGATAATTTAAGGTATTTTGCTTCTAATAACAAATGAAATAGTTTGGTAAGTAAGAAAAGAATGTTCCTTTATAGTATATGGTACCAGTCTCATAATCTTTGACACTTAATGAGACTTACATACTATATGGACTCCTAAGTGAGATTTGAACTTATGATCTCTCTTTCAAAAATATGTATACTCTACCTTTAAAATTTGAAACTTTCAAAAAAATTTGCTGATAATCCTATCTTAAAAGAATTGGTGTAGGGTACTATACATCGCTTTACAATTTGTCACATTATTCCATATTTTATGGAGGGTTTCAATTACAGAGGATTGAACTGGGAAGTGGTTGGTTAATGGAATTACAGTGAGTTGAAATGGAAGAGAGAGGCGTGAGGCTTTCCCAGAAGAGTGAAAACTGTTGCAGCAATTTGCTTGGCAGACAAACCTGCTTCTTCAATTTGATCTTTTGGAGCTCCATGATCGATGTATCTGTCTGGCAAAACCATTGCTCTCCACTGCAATTACATTATTATTCATTCATTAGTATCATCTAAAATTTGATTCATTCTCAGAGTTCAATTATGTAATTTAGACTCCATTTTGATGGCCTTGGATTTCTCTTCAGCATTGTTTAATGAGGAATCAGTTTTTAAGTTTTGACTGGTTCAGATTGAAACTATTCTACTTTTCCAAATGGGTTTAATTAGAGAAGTGAGAGCAATATTCATCTTAAAGAGAAGCATTTGATTTTAAGATTCATTTTTGGAAAACAAATGTAATTTAGGATGAACCATCTAAACCAAATGTGCTATTGAAATCGAATGAAGAGAAAATATGATATGAGGAGAAAAAGTATGAGATTTGAAACAAACCTTAAGGTTGCCATCGAGCATCCCATTCAAGGCAAGGAAATGAGAGACATGAGACCCAAAACCTCCGATTGATCCTTCCTCCACTGTCAACAGAATTTCGTGTTCTCTGGCCAATTGGGTAATCAGTTTTGTATCAAGAGGTTTGCAGAAACGAGCGTCTGCAACGGTCACTGAGATGCCATGATCATTCAGCATTCTCCTTGCTTCCATGCAGTTTTGTACAATGGAACCAAATCCTAGAATTGCCACTCGACTCCCTTCCACTAAAACGCGACCCTTGCCAATCTGCAGGCATGGAGATTGACTAATACGTTCAGTCACATATCAATCTTGAAATAAGAACCAAAAAGTTTTATATGAGATACTCTTCGTAGCTATATCATGTTGATTTAAATGTTATATTTGAAGTTTCCATTTGTCCAGGTGTTCCATTTTAAATTACATTGATAGATGGGTCTAAATCAAAAAGTATGGTTTGAGATTAGTCACTTAAATAAGATAAAATTTGAAGTTTTCATTAGACAAGAGTCTATAATATTATTATATAATAGTAATTTGTGAATCTTTAGTGTATAAGATCTTAGAACTTAACATATAATAATAATTAATGATAACAAATAATAATAATTAATCTAGACTTTGACCCAATTATACCTGAAGAGGATGACCTTTATTATGTAGAGGCAGATTGGAGAGGCCAAGGCCATTGCCCCTCGGAAACCTGAAGCAAGAAGGGCGATCATCAATGGAAGCAGCAGTGGCGACCATGTGCATGAGCTCAACCTCATCAGAGGGAGCCATTACAACCATGTTAGGTAAGCATGCCATGTACGTTATGTCAAATGCCCCACAATGAGTTGGCCCATCTGCTCCCATTAGTCCAGCTCTATCAATCGCAAAGCGCACTGGTAACTTTTGCAAATCTACATCATGAGCAACCTGCAAATTCATCATTACGATCATTAGTCTTGCACATTTAGGGCCTATATGTTCAAGCATAGTTACACCGTATTAGGGGACAGGGGACAGTGGAATGAGGGGACAAGTTTATGGGATGGGGTATAAAAGGGTCTGAATTTGAAAGTAGTGGAGGGACGATGGGGAGACAGTGGTGGGAGATGGGAGGGGTTATATATCCTATACATATGATAGTTAAATTGCAAGTTACGAAAAAATGTATTGTAATATAAGCTATGAAGATATAAAAGAGTAAGTATTGGAACAATGAACATTGAACATAAATAGTCAAATCAACAAATAGTCAACACCGGGATGTCCCCCAGTCTTGATGGGGAGGTATGCCGAACTGTCCCTAGTACCTTCCCATCTCTGAAACGTAGGACAAAAAGAGGGGGACGCATCCCCACATTACTATATATGTTGAAAGTAACTTTGCAAATCTATATCATGAACAAACTACAAATTCATCTTTATAAGCATATGTTGAAAAGAAATAAAGCTTGGGCAAGAGATCTTACTTGGTCATAGCCCCTCTGGAGAAAAGTGGAGTAAATGGCACAGAAGGGCTTGAGGCCTTCAGTGGCCAGCCCTGCAGCAAATGTAACAGCATGTTGCTCTGCAATGCCCACATCAAAGCAACGATCAGGGAACTCTCTCTCGAAGTAGTTGAGCCCTGTTCCTCCACCCATGGCCGCATGGATTGCCACTATTTTACTGTCCTCTTTGGCCTCCGCAATCAGAGATTCGGCAAAACATTGTGTGTAGGTCTTGGGCTTCAATTGTTTGCCATTAGCTGCCTCAAACTTGACAACCGCTCCATGTGATTTCTCAGGAGTATTTTGAGGAGGGTAGCCCTTTCCTTTTCCCTTGTGTGTGACCACATGGATGAGCACGGGCCCCGTGGAAGGCAAGCTCTTCACCTTCTTCAAGATGGTGACCATAGCTTCAATGTCATGCCCGTCCACTGGCCCAATGTAGTACAATCCCAGCTCCTCAAACAGTGAAAAGCTTGATGGCCTCATCAATCCTCCCGCACACTCCTCCATCTTTGATACAAGTTCATCAGTTTGCTCCCCATTGTGCTTCACCAAGCCCTGTTGATCACCATGGATCAATTACACATTTATTAGCATGTTTCAAGTGATGAATTCAAGTGCCATGTTTCCATAATCTAAGAAAGAGAGTTAGATGTGAAAAACTGTTTATATTTAGTTTAAGGCTGTGGATTTGATGGTTGAGCCATCACAAAAATATGGATAATGGTTTTAGGTTTTAAATCTAATGTATCTAGTGCGTTGTGTGGGACAATTCAAATGATGAAAGAAGATTTACTATTGGATCATGTTCAAGTAGTTGTTATTGTATTTGATAATTGAATATTCAATACGTAGTTGTTATTGTATTTGATAATTGAATATTCAATAGGTAGTTCTAGTATAATTATGACTTTACAGTTGATCATAAGTTTTCATAATATAAAAAAAAATATGTTTGGTAGATAAAAAGGTTGCAAATTATATAATGTTACACAAGTGCACTAATAAATCAAGACTTGGTGAATAAGACACAATTACTAATATACTTTTTTCTGAATATCTTAGTAAAAAGTATGTTGATATGACATTATATTTGATGATGCAGACTTGAAACCTAGTTATAACCAAGGGTTTTCTACATAAGCTATTGAAAAATATTGAGCATAATTTTAAATCATTGTGTAAGATTTTGAGTGCTAAAAAGTTAAGGAACTCATTTGTTAGGTCCTTTCTCCTAGTAACTTGCTCACTTCTAGATTAACCCTGTAAACAATGTGGAACTGGAAATGTTGAATTGTCCATTCTCCATGATAAATGAAAGCACAGTTGACTATATTAAATCAAACCCTAATTTTAGTCAAATAGGTTTTGGTTATATAGTAAGATCATTAAGTACTCAAGTTGTAGATTCATGTTTGAATCCCCTAAAGTCACATCTTCAATTTTGGATTTTTGAGTTTGTCTCTTGGACTTTAAAGTGTGAATGTTGATCACAGGTAATCATAATTGAATAAAATGTATTCCTAGGTCTAGAAAGTAACAAATCGTGTGATTTATATAGACACACAAATAAAACATGACTTAGTGCACAACTAATATCTATTTTTAAGGTGTAGCATTTTTTGACACATTAAGAAAAAACATGTTGATGCAATCGCATGTTTGATGATGTGGATTTGAAGATTTCTAGTTATACAAATACCTTGTTACATATAACCCACTTAAAACAATAGAAGTGAAGTCTTAGTTGTAACCAAGAACCTTCCTACTATCTTGACCATTTCTCACTAGACTAATAATTCAAAAACAATAGATATAAATATATTAAATTAAATGTCAACTGAATTCTATTTAAAATAGATATAAATATATTAAATTAAATGTCAACTGAATTCTATTTAAGAGATGGAAATATATACAAAATATAGATCTATATTCCAATCTCCAAATGTCAATATTAGTCAATCGATTGAATTGTCCTTAAATGACAAAACTATATACTAGATCCATGTTGAACCCCACCCAACCCCAAATGCAAATTTTAGTTAATTGAATTGTGCTTAAATGACGAAACTATATACCTTTCAACATAGAGACCCATATTCAAACCCAAAATAACAAGATTAGAATGACACGTTAAATTGAAGGTTCCTTTAAATTGAAAATTACAAATGTTGACTACTAGACACGGTATGACTTACCTCCACCTAAAACCAATTCAAACTAAACTTCACAGAAAACAAATGAAAACAAACAACTAAACAAACAAACAAACAAGAGAATCATTGAATCACCTCTGAAGCTTCTCCCAAGTGGCGCGATTCGGTGGTGGAAGAGTGGAAGACACGATCATTGTGGTTGAGAATGATGATGAGATTGGAGTCGAGATATCCTGCATTGTTCATGGCCTCGTAAGCTTGACCAGCAGTCATGGCCCCCTCTCCTATCACAGCCACCACATTATTCCCCTTCCCCAACAAGTCCCTTCCCGCCGCCATTCCCACCGCTGCTGATATACTCGTCGAGCTGTGCCCAACACCAAATGCATCGTATTCACTTTCATCTCTCTTTGGAAATCCAGCCAGCCCTGAAGTCTGTCTGATTGTGTGCATCTTCGACCTTCTCCCCGTCAATATCTTGTGTGGGTAGCACTGCAGGTTTCAAAATAATGGTTATTTTTTATACGAATTTTGTTTTTAGATTTGATTGTGTATGTTTTTTCGGTGATTTGAGATTTCAAAACAATGATTTTTTGCTGATTTGAGATTTCGTGAGATCGACTGGAGATTAAGTTGTTTGGAATAGATAAATTGGAGAGTAAAAGCGAAAGCAATATACTTCAATTTTAGCTATGAAATCTTAATGTGTGATGTTTAAGCCGTCCGTACCTGATGACCCACATCCCAAACGATCTTATCCAGTGGGAGATCAAAGACGTGATGGAGAGCTAAAGTGAGATCCACAACACCAAGGCTTGAATCCAAGTGTCCTCCTACTTTTGACACAACTGACACAACTTCTGATCTAAGCTCACCAGCCAGCTGATTCAAATCCTACACATATGCAATACCACAATGGTTTAAAGTTATGTTTAATCTTGCTGGTTTATAAATTCTATCAAAATCTTTCATTAAATCATTATGTGTATCTAATGTGTGATAATCTTAGTGCTGGTCATGATTTCTTATCAAATAAATGGCCAACCTGGAGAGAGAGATTCTTCAGGTCCTTGGGATAAGTGACTGTATCAAGCAAAGGTGTGAGAGGTTTTCCCATAATATTTCTCGCCATCTCTGTAACATTGAGCTTCCTCCCTTGTTCAAAGTTGTTGGCTTTTGCGCACACATTCCATCTCTACATACCCAGATTCATATTAGTAAATATGGTCTAGAAAGCAATAGCAGACTGGCAATATTAAAGATATCAAATCTTCCCAATCTATTTTTTTTTTCTTTGACAAAAGTGGAGAACACTATATAAATTATATTAAATAACTGGTTCAAAAGAGCTTCTCAGCGAAAGAACCAGAAAGAAATGTTTTATTCATTACTCAATATTACAAATAAAAAATAAGCAAGAGTATCTGTAATCTAAACAATTCTTACAGAGTCTATAATATTTCTAGATTTAGATCATGTATAAGATTGTTTTACATAGATGGATAATGTATAAAACATTGAATCAATAGTTTCCTGGATCTATTTTAAGTTATACCATGTTAAAGTTTTAGAATCATCTCTTATGATCCACTATCAAATGATAGAGAATAACAAGAAATGTGAATCCTGGTAAGAATTATTGTCCACAGAGGTCACTTCCTTCCCTGTTCTGATGGAGTGTTCTACCACTCCAATTCCATCTTTGCCGACATATGACATGTTTCCAATAGCTATTCAAGAAATTAAGAAATTGATCGTGGTGCATGATGGGAATTATTGTCTTTCTTCTGTTTACACTGCCTTTGTGTCCAATTCCATCTTAACTCAGGGATGACTTATTTCCAAAAACAATAGAAGAAATGAAATCAACTGTAGAGCAGGATGATAATTTTTTTCATAGATCGTTCAAGATTATCCGTTTGCTGTTAGAATGCTCTATCACTGTCACCTTTGTGACACAATTTATATCTCATAGTTTGTTTTAACCAGAGAGATGTCTTCCCTATTCATCTAGCAGTTCATTTTGGAATGAAACTAGTCCCCCTTCAACATGAGTACATACTGATAGCACCCACTCACCACTCAAATATAGATTATGGTGAGAATTATTGTCTATATACTATTTGGAATTATTGTCAATATACTATTTGCAGTTCGAGTGCTTCACAACTGGTGTATTTGTGCACGTACTGGTGGTGGAGAGGGATCTCATCGGAGATATAGTCGCTAGACCAATAATTCATGAATGACTTATTATTTCCCATAACAATAAAAGAAATAAAACTGATTGTAGAACAGGATGAATTTTTTTGTCCGTTTTTTTCCATTTGCTGTTAGATTGCTCTATCATTGGCACTTTCTTAACCAATTCAATCTTCATCTAGACACAAATTTATTTCTAATAGTTATAAGAGAAATGAAATTTATCATAGAGCATGAAACATAATTGTATCTTTACAATGAAAGAATTCTCAAACAATCTAATCTAAAGAAATAAGTTTGATCATAATCTTACCTTTCTTCTCTTTGTCTCGCAGTTAAGACATCTGGTGGGAGTTGTGGACGGCAATTTGATCTGAATGGTCGAGCATGGAGATAAACTGGACATTCCTGTGAAAGAATGGGCGTCGCTTGATTGAATGAGCGTTGCAGGAGTGACGTTATGCAGTGAAGCCATTTTCCACGTTTGTGTGAGACAAAGAGAAGAAAGGTAATATTTATGGTTGTGGGGATCTTTTAAAGATTAGAAAGTCAAAAATGAACATCTGCCCGGGAGATTTCACATGCATTGATAGCTATCGTATGAGAATATGTTGAATGGCATCTTGAGACACTTTCTGGATTGTAGCGAGGCATTTTATATTCTACACACAACTTAAAACCAACCATGTGCCCACCCCCAACCCTTAATGCTATTTGTCCTTTCATGCTGTCATTTTTCATCATTCTCTTATTGTATTATGGAATTTGGTTTCGTTTTCCTTGACTCGCGTTTCGTAGATGCTCATAATTTGTCCTCTTCTCTCACCTCTTGAGATCTTTATCAAATTCTGTGTCCGTGAAATACAGCAGACTTTTGTACGTCAACGTAATCGTCCACGTGTCTGACTGTTCGTTAGGGTGATAAATTGCGTTTTGGGACAACAGTTTGCCTAATGATTGCTTTCACTCGCCAAACAATAAGAAAACGCACCAAAAACATTTTTAGTGATATAAATTGAATTGAATTGCCTTTTTATTAGTAATAATTAATCATATTAAAACAAGTTATTCTAAATTTTTTCAAATTTTAAATCCCATGGTTAAAATCCTTTTATACCTCCATAATCATTTAAATCAGTAAAAGTTTTTCTTTATAACTTTTTTAATATTTTCTATTTTTTTGACAAATTTTATAATAAATTTCTTGATATTTTCCTTTTTTCTAATATGTAGTTCCCAACTATTCAACAAACTGGATTCTTACTATTAATCTTTCGACTAATATTCAACTAATCATGTCATTGATTATACAATTTTAAAAAATCTATTAATCTACCCTTATAGGAGCTAGTTTCAATGAATCAACATACTTAATTCTTACCATTAATCTCTCAAGCAAGATTCAACTAATTTTATACAATCTACAAAAATCTATTAATCCACCCTTATATGAACTAGTTTCAAGGAATCAACAAACTTAATTCTTACCATCAATCTCTCAACCAATATTCAACCAATTTTATACAATCTATTAATCTACCCTTATATGAACTAGTTTCAAGGGGCCACCCTTAAACATCACACACTAATGGAAGAATTAAGCTTGGAAAATAAAAGTCTACTTTGACTATTTAACACTATTGGTCTAGGAATTAAGCTTAGTGTGTGATGTTTAAGCCGCTCTGTTTCAAGGAATCAACAAACTTAATTCTTACCATTAATCTCTCAACCAATATTCAACCAATTTTATACAAACTACAAAAATCTATTAATCTACCCTTATATGAGCTAGCTTCACGGAACCAAAATGTGACATAATGTTACAACCATGGATAACTCTATACTAACATTGTGAATACAACCATCACTTTAGTGTAACAAAATTGTGAGTTTTAATCATTTATTGTTGATTTATGAGCTCCACAAATATAAATATTGAAGTAGTTGTAAATTGAAAGGTTTGCTAGCCATGAGCCTTTAAAACTCTTACCCACAAATACTTGTGAAGAGACTGAAAAAGACCATCCTAGAATTTAATGCATATAGATGAACCTTTAGTTCACAATTTAGTTAGACTGGGTTCTTGTTTTTAGTAAAATAAATAAACATCTTAAAATGAGATAGATCATTTTCAAAGATAGATATGCTAGATGGACTTTATAACTAGTTGAATGTAAGGATTGTTTTATTATTAATTAATTAGATAAACAAAATAACAATAAATTTATTTCATTAAAAAATGATTATTGATGATTATAATATAATATTTTGGTTTTAAATAAACATTTAATCATTAAAAAGTAGGTATTAGGTAGAATTTATTTTGTATGGTTCTAATTTGGTATATGTAAATATATTTTGTTAAGTTTGATGTATGAAAAAATTAGATGATCTATGTTACACCCTCTTCTTGCATAGTATCATATTTATCATTTTTAGATCCAATGTGAATAATTATTTTATTTTCAATAGTAGTACAATAAATCATTAAAAAATAACAAAAAAATTAAATAACTACTATTTTGTTCACAATAATCTTGCACCATTCTACTTTTTTAGCCCCCTTAAAACTTTTCTAGTTTCAATTGACATTCTCCTAACTTTTCTGCTTTGTTTATTGGTTTGACAAACACATATTTAGTTTTTTTAACCATTAACAAATTTTCATTGTTGTCTCTCTTCCATATGGATCCCTTCCATCAATTTGTAAGATCAAAGATTTTGTTTCTCTAATCTTGGTAGAAGCACTCTTGAAGGGAAACTAGCTCTTGCCAAGAACAATACCTAAAAGAAGTATAAATATAGTGTGGAAGTAAGGTTTTTCTTTGTTCATTTTATTCAATAGTAAATAATCAATATATACTACAAACAAAATACAAAAAATTTAAGATTTAGGTATCTCCTTCCTTCTTTAAATATGTTGTTCTTCTACACCTCTTGCTTGGACTTGAAAACAACATTTGGACTAGATTCAATTTAGAAGAAAAAAATAGATTTGAATATATTTTATTTACCTATTATTGGTGTCATGGAATAGACCGCTATGCTTGAATATCTATTTCCTATGATTTTCAATAGGTTTCCCAACTAAAGAAATGAAAACATAGTATCTGGCTATTATGAGTTTTACCATGTATTTATAGTGGTTGATATGTTGATATGTTGGGAGATTCCTTCATCATTTGCTTCATTCGTATAACTTGATTACAGTTGTTTTTTGTTGCAACATATTCTGCCTCTACAGTACTTTGTAAAGTGCAATCTTGTTTCTTGCTAAGCCAAGAAACTAGTCTTACACCAAGACAGAATGCACATCCACTAGTGCTCTGTCTATCATCCATATTGTCTGCCCCATCTACATCAATATAAGCACTTAGAGTAAAATCATTAGATCTATCATACCATAATCCAAATTTTGAAGTTCCTTTCAGATATCTAAATATCATTTTCACTGCTACATAATGTGCTTCTTTGGAATCAGCCTAGAATCTTGCAACAATTCCAATTGCATTTTTTATATTTGGCCTTGTGTGAATCAGATATTGCAAACCTGCGATCATATATCTGTACTTCTTCTGCTCAATAGTAGGTGTCTCATCCTTAGTAGATAACTTGTGTCCAGTTACCATAGGTGTTCCAATAGGTTTACATGTTTCCAAACCAAACCTTTTTAGCAAATCCTTCAAGTACTTAGTCCAAGAAATAAAGATTCCTTCTTTATTCTATACTATCTACAATCCTAGGAAATATTTCATCTCTCCTATCATACTCATTTCAAATTCTTTCTTCATTTGTTCTGCAAACTTCTTACTTTCTTCATCATTTCCTCCAAATATAATGTCATCAACAAATATTTCTCCTTGCTCATTCATCTTGTTCTCGAATACCCATTTGGTTCCTACAACATTATTTTCCTGATAGTCTAGGGACCAATTCTCGTGTCTCATTCTTTACTATCTGATCTAGTTCCTCTTTCATAGCTTGTTTCCAGTAACCATCTTTACATGCTTCATCTACATTCTTCAGTTCAACTTGAGATATCAATCATAGTTCTTCATTAACTCTACTTCTTGTCATCACACCTTTTTCTTTGCTTCTGATGATCTATTCGAATGGGTGATTCTTTATTATGTTCTTTTCTAAAGTAGGAGTTGTTATCTCAACTCTTAGCTCTACTAAAGGTTATGAGCTTTGTTCCTGCCTTTCCTCTCTTTCATTCTACAAATCATAGTTGGTCTCAAGAAATACCTCATCATTCCTTGGCTTAGTAACAACAACATCATCATCTGAATTGTAATCAATTATTCTCTCTTGTACTATGAACTTCTCATCAATTCTCACATTAGCACTTTCCATAATAGTCTTAGTTCTCTGATTATAACATTTATAATCTTTTTTCAATGAATAACTAAGAAACATACCTTCATCACTTCTAGCATCAAACTTTCCAATGTCATCATCTCTCTTAATGTAACACTTACTTCCAAATCTTCTAAAGTACTTAACTGTAGGTGAGTGACCAAACCATAGTTCATAAGGTGTCTTGTTTGTATCCTTCTTGACTTGAACTTTATTCATAGTGTAGACTGTTATATTCACTACTTCTCTCCAAAATGTCTTGGATACATCATTCTCTACTAACATAGCTCTAGTTGCTTCTATAATAGACTTGTTCCTTCTCTCTACAATGCCATTCTACTCATGAATCTTCAACTCAACTCTTTCTTTTGCTCTAAGATTAGATCTCTACTCTTCAATCTGATTCCAATGCTACAAATCATTGTTAATGATAACTTCCAAATTTTGATGGTTAACCTTTGGATCAACAATTGTTACCAAAGCTATCTCTTCTA
This sequence comes from Cupressus sempervirens, assembly GCA_028749045.1. NCBI lineage: Eukaryota > Viridiplantae > Streptophyta > Pinopsida > Cupressales > Cupressaceae > Cupressus > Cupressus sempervirens. The sequence continues at coordinate 596,897,690 of CM053785.1, read as the reverse complement.
CTACTTCCTTTTCCTTAACCAATTCAAGCTTATTATCTTTATCACAATCATTCAAGAATCTTTCTATACTTGCTTTAAATTCTTTATCTTCATTAGAAATCAAACTCTTTCTAGATTTCCTTATTCTCATAGGGCATGTAGATGCATAATGACCAAACTCATTACATATCCAACAAGAAAAAATTTCCATACCTTCTTTTTCTCTTTTAATAACTAGATCAATACCTTCCTTGATCTTCATGTCTTCTTTAGATAACTCACTAAGAGCTTCTATGTCAAAATTTCCACTATCTAATTTAGGACTATCTTTTCTCTCCATTGATCTCCCAAAGTTGTTAAGCTTATCCTTCAAGGACTTGATGCTTTGATACCAATTGTTAGAAACAATAGTCCAACAAGATAACTAAGAGGGGAGGTGAATCAATTATCCAATAGTTAAAACATTTATCCTCTTTAAACAAACTTAACCATTCAACCAAAGTAAAAAACAACCATACAAATATGCACATAAATAATTAGACCAGATATGTTGACTAGGGAAACCCTTGATCAAAGGGAAAACCCCAGTGGGAATGATGCTCACAAGATGATGTACTAATATAAATATTCTTTGTTAGAGGATGGACCATGTTAGGAGTCTATTACAACATTTAGTACAATGAGTCCCTGTTAGGAGACTTTGAATCTTTGTTAGGAGATTCCAACCCTGTTAGGAGTTGTGGAAGATAGCTGAACCCACTATCCAATTGACCTCAGTACTATTCCATTTAGAATAATAGATGTGAAACAATCTTCTACTTCTCCCTCTATGAAGTATGTCGGACTTTTTCTCCTTCAGACCATGCAATTAGATCTGGAACTTATTTCTCATTAATAATAACCCTTAAGGTCACTTACACACATAGATAAATCACTCTACTTCTTTAGCATTCTGCTTGCTTAATAGTTTGCAACTCTCATGTGCTCTTTATATCTTAAACATGGAAAACATCTTTTCTTTATACCATGCCCAATAATAAATCCTTGAGTTGGCTTCCCACTTAATTATAATAAATTAATTAAATGAATACACATTTAATTATTGTTGTCAGCTCACAGTCATAAGAAGACTTTTACTCGTGCGACTTCCATACATGTGCATTCTCTGACATCATCACTGTCCAATATACTGTCTCCTGTTAACTTCGCAACCTTTCATTACATTTGTGATGAACCGCAGCAATCACACAATAGGAACTACTTTCCTAATACTCTGTTTCCATACAGTTCTTTGTAAATCAATAATATCTTCAGTATACTATCAATTTAGGTTCCATGCACCTACCTTTGTAACAAACACATATTGTAGTGTACTTTGAAAACTGTGCATCAATAGATGAGTAATGTATTCATGTTTTTAATATAAAGATCACAGTCTGCTACTCTGTCAGTCTTCACAAACTTACTACTATGTTGTCATCAATGACAAACACAATCATGGATACATCATATCAATGTTCTACAATGCTCCCCCATAGTGATAGCATCAGCATTCATGCTAACGAAAAAAGGTCTATATATATATATATATATATATATATATATATATATATATATATATATATATATATATATATATAATCATATTATTTCTAATCATGATGCAGCATGATCTATTATGATACTCTAAATCCCAAAGATGGGTCATAGAGTGTGATTCAAAAAATCAATGATAAATAAAAAACACAATCAAAATCTTTCAAAACTAGTTATAACTTTATTGAATTATAGAAGCTTGAAATATATTGAAATAATATGAGTTATCATCATTGAAAATTAATTATTCTCGGTTTAATGAAGTCTATACAACACAAATGTGAAAATGTCTAATGTAGTGATTAGTTGATGTTTAAAACTATAGTTGACTAATTAAAAGTCTATTTGTTTATTCCCTTAGATGAAGTATAAAACATATATTGTTTATATAAAATTGTAAGATTTTGATTATAGAAATAGTGATAACTAAATATCATCCTTGCCAAAAATTACACTCAATAGTAGATAATTATGTGACATATATATGAATTATTCAATTTATATTAGTATTATAAGCATTATGAAAAAATAAAAAATTATAGACAAATTTTAGTAGTATAACATAATAGTTTATTAAAAAATACTTACATGACATAGAATATTACATAAATTTAGAAGAAAATAAAAAATGTGCTAATAACAAATATTTTTGATGTATTGAAAACAAGCCAAGGTAAAGAGGGGTTGACCCCAGGTTACAACAGGTTGGAGACTAGCTGGTGGTCATTCAACAGTAGTTCATCCTATACCTTTTCTTATCATAAAAAATAATTTATATTCACAAAAAAGATCACATTCCTTCCTATGAACAACATCATCAAAATCAAGCATAGTATCTAATTGACTATACCAAAAAACATAGTAATGGTTCATACTACAAGTGCTGCAATACTTCCTATAGTGCTTCAAACCATACATATTAGCCCATCTTGGCATAGAGTTCATAAAAAGCCATAACATATCAAAAACTTAAGAACAAAAGCACAGGGGCTAAATCTCCTCTTTGTCCCCTTGGTCATTCTTCATGACCCTATCTTCCTCCTCCTTGACAGGTTTGTCTAGCAGGGTCTTAAACTAGTCATCTGCCAAGAAACTCTAGAGAGAGCGAGTGGCATCACTTTCCTTTCCCGCTAATAATAAATTTTTCCAATACTTGTAAATCATAATAAAATAGTGATGTTAGTAAGTATAAGATTCAAGTGGCAATCCATTTTCTATGAGTCATGTTATCATGAAACCCACAATAAATATTGGAGACACACTAATCATTTTTATATTATATTATAGTTTTCCCCTTTGATCTATATAGTATATCATGTCAAAATTCTAATTTTTCAACTTAATAATCATATAAATAATATAGATATTTATAATTAATGATAAAAATATAGAAAACCATAATAAAATAAAAGTAATAATAATTGTTCATGTTATCCATCACTTTTAGCCATTCTTATGATGTGCATATAGTACAAAAGTGAATAATTGTACCGACTAGTTGATGTTAACACTTACAATTTTTAATTAACTAACTGGGGAAGAGTCAAGTAGTTCCAATGCAAAAGAACATCGAAGTTGATATATTGCCCAAACAAGGGTGTTGACCCCAAAAAACCAAAATTCGCAAGGGAAAATACCAACAAATGACCATAAACAACATTTAAGAACATGTCATCAAGGAAACAAAAAAGCAAGTCATACCAAAACACTATGTGTATGACACATATGTGATACAATAAGCAACCCACATCAAGATTGGGTAATAGTTTGGGAAGAGGGGAAAGGACAACCTTTCCTCTAGTGACAAACAATAGTTGAGGTAATCTAATCATTTGGAACAACAATTGTAAGAAAAAACAAAGGTCCCTTTAGAGGATCAATTAGCAAAATGCAAAAAATTAGTAAACATGTGTAGCATCATCCCACAAAGCCTAGAGTTGAGAGGAGGTACGAATAAAAAAGGATTGACAAGTCTAGAGGAGACCACACCATCAACAAGAGGCTCAACATCATTGTGGGATGATTCATCATCATCCTAGGAGTCTTAAGAAGATTTATATTATGCTTAGACAATCAACTACTAATTACCATTAACATCCTTCCACTAAGGAGCAAGACCTTTACAATGCAAGATCTCACACAATTTGTGGCCTAGTGGCCAATTGAGAATTAGTGGCAAGATAAAAAGGTAAGCCCACATAATCTAGTAGTTGATTTAATGACCTATCTCCCATAATAATAAAAACACATCAAAGTGGTAGGACTTGAGGGTGTGAATATCAACCAATATAGCCTATGAATGAAGCAAAATCATCAAAGTTCATGAATCCACCTATGGATTTTAAATAGCCTCATATAAAATGGAACTTCTCAAGGAAGGGGAGTTTAAGGAGATAGGTCCACACTATACCTACATTGAGTGATTTGGAGAGGGGATAACAAGAGAAAATTTAGTTCATGGTATAATTAAATCATGAAAATGAATAAGTACTCAAAAATTTAAAACATGGTTAGTTAATTGAATAAATTTAATTAGTAATGTAAATATATTAAAACTTGAAAAAAAAAGTTAGTTAATTGAATACATTATTTGAATTAATTTTATTAGCACTATACATATAATAAATGTAACTTGAATAATGAGTAATGTAAAAAATTAAAGAATGTTCATTTCTATAATAATATGAAGATATTGGTCATACAAGTAATGTTTGGAAAAACAATTCTCCAAAAATACAATGCTACCATTCATTCCCACTTCCTAAAAGAGAGCTCATAAATTTAAATGTCATTTCATGAAGAATAAATATATAAATTTATTTGTAGCACAACTAGATGCCTCCACAAGCAATATGAAATAGAAATATGATTTCACTATATAATCCAAAAAAAATTAGATAGTGTGGACTAGAAAAGCTGCATTGAAAGTCAAAAAAGAAATTAGGACAAGTTGTGAGAATCTACAATGCACAATTCAAATGGAATTGGAGGAAAATGAAGGGAACTCCATATATAATTAAAGAGTAAATAGAAATGACATGGAAACACAAGCATGAAAGGACAAATAGCATAAGAGTTGGGGAATAGAACATGGTTTTACATGCTTTCATATTTTACTTTTCTCTCTTGCGAAAATTCTCACAATGATAAATGTTGTGTTGGTTTTTTCTAAGACAAACGAGAGAAATGGCTTCGCTGCATAACTTCATTTCTACAATGCTTCTTCGCTCAAGCGACGCCCATTCTTTTACAATGGAGCTCAGTTTATCTCTATACTCCCATTAATATTGAATATAACTCATAGAAGATCTCTTAACCATGGAGCTATTAGGAGAGCACCTTGGAAAAAGTCATCTTAGATCAGTATGTACATTGATATCTAATCCTTTTTTTTCTAACAGGTTTAGCAAACTAGTGTTGTCTTAAAAGAAAAACTAACATACTTATTTTCCATAATAAATATCTTAAGGAGACGAGATCTTAAAGTTTTTAGAAGAATAACAATATATAGGATTTTTAATACTTTAAAATCATGAAATTGAAAGATTGAGACAAAAGCAAAAAAAATAGATATACATGAAAAATTCTTTTGGGTAAAAACTCTTCCACTATAAAATATCAGTTTTATGTTTTGCTCAATGAGAAGTTATAACATTTTTAGATTCTAGGCTATTATATAATGATTTATATCTTCTTCCATTGTAGGAAGACCCTACAATAACATGTTTTGTTATTCCAGATGGAGTGTTATATTTGGAGAACATAGGAAGTTATATGAAAAAGAAGTTTGAAACAATAGGTGAGGGAATCATATTAAAGGAATTTGATCATGTGTACAACTATGATATGAGATTTAAAGCTGGTTATGAACACCTTGAATAGATTGAGATAACTAAGTTTTTATTTTCACACGACTTTGACAATGAAGATTGGATAAAAGCTATATTGAGCAAGAATTAATGATCGCCAGTTATGTGAGGTCTCGCCCCAACCCATCATAGCATAGTTGATACATTATTACTTTGATACTCATGACTTGATATGTCAAAATACTATCAGATACACTAAACATATTATGTTATTTTATGTCGTGTGATGTTTTACTTTCAAATATTTGATTATGTTATTTAATGTTTTATGAACATGTATACTGATGAAGTAGTGTAAAAAGTGAATGTAGAATTAACACTTTGATTATGCAATTTTAATTATTAAGAATATGAGTAGAATGAGATAAACAACTGGTTATTTGAAAGATGGATGTTTTAATTTATGTGATTTCTCTAATACGTTATATACATATATGCATATGATTTTCTTGAGCTACTGATGTTTGCAATGAGTGTGCAGGATATTTTAGCTGAGAAAACTAATGAAGAAACAAAACTGAACCCTATGTACCAATTGTGGAAACCAGAGTTGAATCTAACAAAAGATGCAAACCCTATTGTTCATATTTTATTTGTTTCATGGATTGAATGAATGTATCATTTTGTAATCATTAAGTTTCAATGTCTTGTAACAGTGATTTTTCAATGTCACTTGACACTCGTGAATTGTATATGCATTCCAGCATGTTAGTTAGGGTTAACCAAGTAACTTAAAGATCTAAGTCAGACTATGTTAGTGACCTTTTTGCTAATCAATTAGTAATCGAGGTTAATTTCTTTAATTAGGATTAGTGAGTAATCTACATTTTTGAAGGTTGTTAGAAAGTCTTAAAAATTCCTAGCTTTCGATAGGTCCCTAATTAGTCCTAAAGGCTTGAAATCATGAAATCTAAGTACCTAAGGGGTATGGGTATGGGTTGGGGGCATTTTCCACCCCCCCTAGCCCCTTTTGTTGACTTTTATGGTCACTCAAAAATCCCATTTTTTCTTTATTGCGAAAATTGATGGTTTCCATCATGAGTTGGATAACTTTAACTCCACCTTGAGGTTAGCCTTAGGTCTAGTTGAGTTAGAACCCTCTAGAATTTTAGGCAAGTGGGGGAGTTATTTCTTTTTAGAGTGGCTGAGTTTAAGATCTTATTTAGAGGCAATTTTGAGAGGGTCTGAATGTTCACCCAACCTCTAGTTTTAGAGTGGAATTCAAGATTGAAGAAGAAGGAGAAGGAAGGGAATGCTCATCTCAAATTTTTCAATTGTCATAACCTAATTTTGAAGGTAGGAATCCCTCATCTCATGTTGTTCATGTTTGTTCATGCTTAAGTTATTGTGTTTGCATTAGTATGTTCATATGTGTGTTGAGTATGTTTGGGAGGGATTGAAATAGGTTTTCTTAAATGTTTTTCTTTTGTGTTTTGCTTTTAATTTCAAAGGGATTGTATGGGTGTATTGGCATTACTCACCCTCAGATAGGGAAAAAGTGGCCATGTATGGGAGGAGGTCTTTAGTTGGACTCGGACAATGTAGAGTCTCTTCTCAGGATGAGAAGAGGGAGAGAGGGTAGGGTGTTATGGGCCCCTACCCATCAACACAAACCACATTTTGAGTTTCGGTATGTAAGAATGGAAGAACAGAAGTTCTCAAGTTTTAGCCTCAAAAGGGAACCTGTTATGGTGTTGTGTCTGACATCTCCTATTGGAAAAATCCACCTTCTCCCTAGTCTGGTTCAATGTCAAACCTATTGTGTAAACCTAGAATGGGAATGAATGTTTGATTTTGTCTTCATTTTATGATTGGTTATCTCCTGGTCAGTTTTTGTTCTCTCCATGTTCACCGTGATGTATTGTAAAATTTGTAATGGATCCATTGTTAAGGGCCAAGAAAGAAATTTAGATTTGTTATTGAAATTCAATTATGTTCGAAGATTTCTCCTCAGGATTGAAATCATGTGTAAAAACATTATTGTTAACTTATTGTGGAAATGGCATCGATGTCAGGTTTTCTTCCTGGTTCTTTCCTAGTGGAGCCTTTGAATCAAGTGGTTCAATAAAAGAATGATTGAGTAATATCCTTGCTTATGATATTTCTACTTCGTTTCAATTTTTGCATATGTACTTATAAATCAATTGTGATGATGTTTACCTTACTATGACATTCTTATGTTTGTAATCATATTCATTTGATTTAATTTAAATTGATAAAATGATGAAATAAAATCTTGCAATAATAATTTCAAACTATGTTAAAGAGAATTCGATGACATGATTGGTATTTCACTTCATAAATTTTGTGTGTATTAGGAAGCATAATGCTCCCTTGTAAATGTTCAAACATTACATTTAACATCTACATTAAAAATAAACATAGAAAAAAATACACCCCCCCCCCCTTTGACTAATAAATAAATTTGAAATTTCATACTTAGACAAAAAAAAATGACCCTAAAAAAAAAAAACTCTGAAGAGCAAAAATGCTCACTGGAGTTTGTATGGGGAAAAAAAGAATTATTCCCCTTGTGATGACAAGGAATATTCCTTGATTGATACTCCTTTTAAATTTAAAATCAAAAAAAAATAAAGAAATAAAATATATATAAAATTTTAAAAATCCTAAAATACTAACTACTTTACTTTATAACATAACTCCTATCCTATCTTCCATAATTCCTAAGCTAACCACTTTACTTTTATGCATAACATTTCCAACCTTTTAAAACTTAGGTGTAGTTTTCCTTGATAGCTAGTGCATTCAAAGTTTGACTTGTTGGCCAATGCACCCCTATGTCCTATCTGACATAACTTTCCTAGCAAATCAAATTTGGAGGGGGGCCAGAGTATTAAATGATGTAGGTTTAATTTAAAAGGTTTACCCACAGCTTTTTCTTTTAAGCTCCTTGTCTCCACCAAACCTGGTGTACATTCTCCATGGGATTTTCTTGGGCTGCATCCTTTTCAAATTTCTCCTATGGTATATGTATGGGAGACCTAGGGAAGTGGCCAGACATTAGCCTTATGGCCTAGGCATTGGGTAGGTGGGGATGTTTAGAATGTTAGGTTAGTAATGTTAGGGGTAAATAAAGTGTTGGTTAGTAATGATTAGTTAGTTAAAATTTAGGAGTTAGTGGATGTTAAGATAGTATTAATTAAGCAGTTGTTAGTAATTATTATTTTAGGATTAGTTTTAATAAAGTTGTAGTGGAGTTGTTTGATTAGTATATTTTAAATGTTAGGTTAGTAAAGTTGTTTGTTAGTAATTGATAATTTTAGATTTTAGTTAAACAAAGTTTTAAAAGTAATTAGTTTGTTTATGTCTAAAACAATTTTATTAGTATATGTTGACCTTTGAAATTATTTTAAGTGTCATGTTAATTGTAGTTAGAGTTAGTTAAACTAGGATATTAGTATTAGGTTAGTGTGTTGTATTTAAATAAAGTTTTATCTAGTTTATTTAATTTTTGTTATATTATTATTACTATTATTGTTGTTGTTGTTGTTGTTTAATAATAGATCATAGATTTAAATGTAATTAGTTTAGAATAAAGTTTAACATGGTTCAGATAATCATATTACATGTTATATAATAGTTAATTAGTTCCTTGATTCCTATGTTATGAAATAATTGGACTTATATTCTTTTAGATCATTACTCAATTAAATAAATTATATTGTTCATTAATATTTTAAAAAGAAAATAAAAGTGATAATGTGTTAGATCTTTTAATTAATTGAATTTTAATTGTTTAACTGAATTAATCAATTTAGCAACAAATGTTCAGATTTAACGATCTATTCATATTCATTGATCATAAACTTAAATGGAAATGTCAGGACACTGTTAGGGGAACCCTATTGTTGTCTTGAAATATACCTATGTCTTAACTAATTTAAACTTATCACCTTAGTGGAATTAACTTTATTATAAAAATAAATTGCATGTTTTTTTGCCCCAATGTTTTGGGCATGACATTTTGGTACCAGAGCCCGTTTTTCAACACTAGGAACCTAAAACCATTATGCTTCTGAAACTTAATCCAAACTTTAAATTGTGTAGGATGCCTCTCGTCACACAAAGCAATTGATGAGACAGAGGTCATAGAGCGAGAGGTGGTAGAGCGGAACAGGAGGATGGACCACCACCACCATGAAACCCAAACCAAGACATTTTGGATGCCCTTCAGACATTGATTGATGTAGTCCAGCAAAGGCTGCCACCTATAGTACAGCCAGGGCAATAGATTCTCGAAGTGGAAGTAGAGGGACTCAGAGGAGGTAGCGCCAGTGGTAGAGAGAGAGTAGAAGTCCCTCACCAAATTAGGTAGAGGGACAGGGCAAGCATGAAGGTGAGTCAATACATTAGAGAGGACCACCACTTGATAGACCTCCTAGACATGTAGGAGATGATATCAGGGATTTGATATGACTCCAACCACCATTATATACCAATTCCACTAAGGGAATAGTAGTAGAGGCTTGGTTACAGAGTCTAGATCAGTTCTTTGGATTACATCCTTATGGAAGTAATCTAAAGGCACACTAGCAGTCCATCAGCTGAGGGGAGATGCCTGCACTTGGTGGCATCAGGAGGAGACTATAAGAGGAGTGAGGATGGATGCCCTCACATGGGAGTCATTCTTGGAGAGATTCTAAGAGAGGTGCCTATCCAAACACTTTAGACAGAAGTAGATTGAAAATTTTCATTCTCTATATTAGAGGGGTCTTATAGTAGCTCAGTATGAGAGCAGGTTTCTCAAGCTCCTTCCATATGTTGAATACATGAAGGACAAGAAACTGTGAGTACATCACTTCATCATGGGACTAAATTTCTCACTCCAAGGTCTAGTCTATTTGGCCTTCCCTACCACCTTTAGATGGGTATTTGAGATAGCATTAATTGCTAAGGATGCTCGTGGTAGACAAGATTCATGGGATTGGTCTTAGAACTAAAACTCTACCCAGTAAAAAGATCCTTGGAAAGGGAATCAGAACTATATAGCAAGGTCCTCTAAGGGCCAATAGTCTCAGTAGCAGAAACCACAGCTGTAGTAGCAAAAGCCCTCTCAGGGTTATTAGGGCTCCAAGCCCAAGTAGTGGCAATCATAGGGTCCCAAACAGGATCAAAAGGTATAGGCCCCATAGTCACAGTCAGTGAAGACCCAACAATCTTCCAGGGGTGGATATAGTGGATCTAGTAGGTTAAGAGGCCCACAGTAGTCTGGATCATAGGGTACACGATCTTATACCCAAGGACAATGCTACACTTGTGGTGGTATGGATCATATAGATAGAGAGTGTCTATAGGGACAATCATCCAGTGGTCAGAGAGGGGCTTTTTCAGAGCTGACAATTGGTGATATGGGAAAATCCCATAGAGTTTTTGTAGTGGTTGACAACTGTCAGGCTGAGCATCAGACCACAGTTATCAAGGCCATAGGTATAATACAGGGTAGTATGCTTGTTATTTTATTTGATTCCATAGCTACTGACTCCTTTATATTTGCATATGTAGTGGATTATTGTGAGCTAGTGGGAGTTAGACAGGATGTTAGTTGGGAAGTAGAGTTAGCCTCAAGAGCCAGAGTGTCAGTCAGTTCCATGGTGCATAATTGCCAGATACAGATCTAAGACATGACCACAATGTCTGATCTACACATCACCCCTCTAGGTTCTTATGATGTGGTCCTTGGCATGGATTGGCTTTATGCCCATAGCAACAAGATGGATTGTCGACAAAAAAGGGTGGAATGCATGGATGAGTATGGGATCTCTAGAGTGATCTTCAGAGTAAAGAGACTTGTATCCCTTTGTATGATTTCCGATATGTAGGTTAGACAGTGTATACAAAAGGGATGTCAATTTTTTTCTATCACCATTAGTGATAGAGAGGAAGATTCAAAGGGAGAGCCATCCCTCAATGATTTTTCAATCCTTCAAGAATTTGTAGATGTGTTTCCTTTAGAGCTCCCTAGTATGCCTCCACCTAGAGCAGTGGATTTTCATATTGATCTTGTGCTAGGAGCCAAGTTAGTATTGAGAGCACTGTATAGAATGACTACTCATGAGCTCAGTGAACTAAATATTCAATTGGAGGAACTCTTAGAGAAGGGGCATATTTGACCTAGTGTGTCCCCTTAGGGTGCACCAGTGATCTTCATAAAGAAGAAGAATGGATCACTTAGGTTATGTATTGATTATCGACAGTTGAACAAAGTAACCATCAAGATCCAATATCCTCTTCCTAGAATTGATGATCTCTTCAATCAATTATAGGGTGCCCAAGTATTTTCAAAGATTGATCTGAAGTTGGGTTATCATTAGTTGAGGATTGTGGATAGTGATATTTTCAAGACTACATTCTGTACTAGGTATGGTCACTACAAGTTCACTATGGTACCATTTGGCCTCACGAATACTCCATCTATATTCATGAGCCTCATGAATGGATTATTCCATGTCTTTTTGGATAAGTTTGTGGTCATATTCCTTGATGACATTTTGATTTATTCTCATGATGAGAAGGAGCATGAGGAGCACCTGAGACAAGTATTGTAGAAGTTGAGAGAAAATTAGTTGTATGGCAGTTTGTCCAAGTGTGCATTCTATAGACCTGAGATACATTATTTGGATCATATCATATCAGGCAATGGTGTCTTCGTAGACCCATCAAAGATTAGGGCCATCATGGATTGGCTAGCACCCACTAGTGTCACTAAAGTGAGGAGCTTTATGGGACTAGCAGGATATTACCGACACTTCATTGCAGGATTCTCTAGATTGGCACACCCAATCGCATCTCTTCAGAAGAAGGGGAAGAAGTACAAGTGGATAGAGAAGTGTGATAGATCTTTTCAAGAGCTCAAGAGAGCCCTCATGAGTGCACTAATCCTAGCAATGCCAGATCCCTCTATGGATTTTTTGGTGTGACCAATGCATCTTTATATGGTATAGGGGCAGTCCTTATGCAGGATGGATGACATATTTTCTTCGAGTCTACGAAGTTGAAGACTCATGAACTCAATTATCCTACTCATGACCTAGAGCTTGCAGTAGTGGTTCATGCTTTAGTGAGCTGGTGACACTTCCTTCTAGGCCATAGATTTGAACTTCATTCTGACCACCAAAGCTTGCAGTACATATTCACTCAGTCGAACCTTAATGCTAGGCAAAGAAGGTGGATGGAGTTCCTTTATGAGTATGATTTTGATGTTCATTACATCAAGGAAAAGGAGAATGTGGTTGTAGATGCCCTAAGTAGAAGACACCATGAGCTGTCATCTGTGACTATTTGCACTGATTTGAGAGAGCAAATCCTATAGCACCTTCCAGTAGAGCTTTATGCAAAAGTTATTCAGATGGTGCATTCTTAGAGACCCTTAGAACAGAAGTATTCAAAGTATTCCTTGGATTTTGATGGAATCTTGCATCATAGAGGACATATGTATGTACCTTCCATCGGGGGTTTGCACGAGCTCATTGTACTTGAGTCTCACAAAGCACCTTATGCAATGCACCCCAGTATTAAGAAGTTACATGTATATCTAAGACAATTGTATCATTGGCTAGGCATGATAGTGTAGATTGCTAACATAGTTGCGAGATGCCTTGAGTGTCAGAGGGTGAAGGCCAAACACCATCATCCCGATGGGCTTCTTTAGCCTCATGAGATTGTAGAGTGGAAGTGAGATGCTATATTTATGGATTTTATTGTTGGTCTCCCTTGTCATCTCATTGCCATGATGCCATTTTGGTGACACTGGACATGCTGACCAAGGTTGCCCATTTTTTACCCATGTGTACTACATACATAGCATGAGACATAGCTCAGCTGTTTTTGCAGGACATTTTCAGACTTCATGGCATTCGCCGTAAGATCATCTCTGATAAAGACTCATTGTTTACTTCATCTTTTTGGAGAGAGTTGTAGGAAGCATTGGGCACTAGGCTCAATTTCAATACAACACACCATCCTTAGACCAATGGTCAGACTAAGCAAGTGAATTAGGTTTTGGAGGACATGTTGCATATGTATGTGATAGACCATAAGGTCAAATTGGAGGAATACTTGCATCTTGTCAAGTTGTCCTATAACAATGGGCATCATTCCTCCATAGGTATGCTACCTTATGAGGCCTTTTATGGAAGACCTTGCAAAACACCCTTGAGTTGGGATAGGATCGAGGATCGAGTATCTATTGGCCCTTAGTAAAGGAGATGGAGCAACAAGTGACCCTAATTAGACAATGCCTAAGAGAGGTACATCATATGTAGAAGAAATATGCTGATGCGAAGAGGATAGATCACGAGTATTAGGTTGGAGATAGAGTTTTCTTGAGGGTGCAACCACACAAGAGTCTGATTCAATTCAAAAAGGGCTCTAAGTTGGCACCTTGATTCGTTGGACCATTTGAGATCCTAGAGAGGATAGGAACAGTTGCATACCATTTAGCTTTTCCACCTAACCTGTCACACATCCATGATGTGTTTCACATTTTAGTACTTAGAGGATGCATTTATGACGAGTCTTGTATTATAGATTGGGATGCTTTACAGGTGGAGTGAGATGGGAAGCTAGCTCTAGAGCCTATCTATATTATTGTCTGACGGACCCTAGCTCTTCGAGGCTGAGAGCTGGACTGAGTTAGGGTCTAGTGGGATTGCTATGATGAGATCATGGCTTCATGGGAGGATGCAACACAAATGCAATCTCAGTACCCTTATCTTTTTTATGAACTTCAAGAGGAAGTTCATGCCTAGTCGGGGAGGATGTGAGGCCTCACCCTGATCCATCATAGCATAGTTGATACATTAGTATTTTGATACTCATGAATCGATATGTTGAGACACTATCAGATACACTAAACATATTATGTTATTTTATGTTGTCTGATGTTTTACTTTCAGATATTTGATTACAATGTTTAATGTTTTATGAACATGTATACTGATGAAGTAGTGTAGAAAGTGAATGCAGAATTAACACTTTGATTATACAATTGTAATGATTAAGAATATGAGTAGAATGAGATAAACAACTAGTTATTTGAAAGATGGATGTTTTAATTATGTGATTTCCCTGATATGTTATATACATATATGCATGTGATTTTCTTGAGCTATTGATGTGTGCAACGAGTATGCAGGATATTTTAGCTGAGAAAACTAATGGAGAAACAAAACTGAACCCTATGTATCGATTGTCGAAACCAGGGTTGAATCTAAAAAAGATGCAAACCCCGTTCATATTTTATTTGTGTCATGGATTGAATGAATGTATCATTTTGTAACCATTAAGTGTTAATTTTTTGTACCAGTGATTTTTCAGTGTCACTTGACACTCATGAATTGTATATGCATTCTAGCATGTTAGTTAGAGTTAACCAAGTAACCTAAAGATCTAAGTCAGACTAGGCTAGTGACCTTTTTGCTAATCAGTTAGTAATCAAGGTTAATTTCCCTAATCAGGATTAGTGAGTAATCTGCATTTTTGAAGGTTGTTAGAAAGTTCTAAAAATTCCTAGCTTTTGATAGGTCTCTAATTAATCCTAAAAGCCTGAAATCATGAAATCTAAGTACCTAAGGGGCATGGGTATGGGTTGGGGGCATTTTCCACCCCCCTAGCCCCTTTTGTTGACTTTTATGGTCAGTCAAAAACACCATTTTTTCTTTATGATGGTTTCCATCATGAGTTGGATAACTTTAACTCCACCTTGAGGTTAGCCTTAGGTCTAGTTGAGTTAGAAGCCTCTAGAACTTTAGGCAAGTGGGGGAGTTATTGCTTTTTAGAGTGGTTGAGTTTAGTATCTTATTTAGAGGCAATTTTAAGAGGGTTTGAGTTTTCACCCAACCTCTAGTTTTAGAGTGGAATTTAGGATTGAAGAAGAAGGAGAAGGAAGGGAATGCTCATCTCAAATTGTTCAATTGTCATAACCCAATTTTCCTCAGTTCATGTTGTTAATGTTTTGTTCAAGCTTAAGTTATTGTGTTTGCATTAGTATGTTTGTATATGTGTTGAGTATGTTTGGGAGGGATTGAAATAGGTTTTCTTAAATGTATTTCCTTTGTATTTTTCTTTGAATTTTGAAGGGATTATATGGGTGTATTGGCATTACTCACCCTCGGATAAGGCATAAGTGGCCATGTATGGGAGGAGGTCTTTAGTTGGACTCTGATAGGGTAAAGTCTTTTCTCTGGACGAGAAGAGGGAGAGAGGGTAGGGTGTTATGGTCCCCTACCCATTAGCACAAATCATGTTTCGAGTTTTGGTATGTAAGAATGGAAGAACGAAAGTTCTTGAGTTTTAGCCCCGAAAGGGCACCTGTTATGGTGTTGTGTCTGACATCTCCTGTTGGAAAAATCCACTTTCTCCCTAGTCTAGTTCAATGTCAAACCTATTGTGTAAACTTAGAATGTGAGTGAATGTCTGATTTTATCTTCATATTATGATTGGTTGTCTCCCAGTTAGTTTTTGTTTGACTCCTTGGCCATGCACCCCTATGTCCAGTCTAACATAACTTTCCTAGCAAAACAAATTTGGAGGGGGGGAAAAGTATTAAATGATGTAGGTTTAATTTAAAAGGTTTACCCACACCTTTTTCTTTTAACCTCCTTGTCTCCACCAAACTTGGTGTACATTCTCCATGAGATTTTCTTGGGCTGAGTCCTTTTCAAATTTCTCCTTTGATATATGTGTGGGAGACCTAGGGAAGTAGCTAGACATTAGCCTTGTGGCCTAGGCGTTGGGTACATGGGGATGTTTAGAATTTTAGGCTAGTAATGTTAGAGGTAAATAAAGTGTTGGTTAGTAATGATTAGTTAGTTAGAATTTAGGAGTTAGTGGATGTTAAGTTAGTATTAATTAAGTCGTTGTTAGTAATTGTTAATTTAGGATTAGTTTTAATAAAGTTGTTGTGGAGTTGTTTGATTAGTATATTTTAAATGTTAGGTTAGTAAAGTTGTTTGTTAGTAATTGATAATTTTAGATTTTAGTTAAATAAAGTTTTAAAACTAATTAGTTTGTTTATGTTTAAAACAATTTTATTAGTATATGTTGACCTTTGAATTTATTTTAAGTGTCATGTTAATTGTAGTTAGTGTTAGTTAAAGTAGGATATTAGTATTAGGTTAGTGTGTTGTATTTAAATAAAGTTTTATCTAGTTTATTTATTTTTTGTTATATTATTATTACTATTATTATTGTTTTTGTTGTTGTTTTATAATAGATCATAGATTTTAAATGTAATTAGTTCAGAATAAATATGTAATTAGTTTAGAATAAAGTTTAATATGGTTCAGATAATCATATTACATGTTATAATAGTTAATTAGTTCCTTGATTCCTATGCTATGAAATAATTGGACTTATATTCTTTTAGATCGTTACTCGATTAAATAAATTATATTGTTCATTAATATTTTAAAAAGTAAATAAAAGTGATAATGTGTTAGATCTTTTAATTAATTGAATTTGAATTCTTTAATTGAATTAAACAATTTAGCAATGAATGTTCATATCTAACGATCTATTCATACTTAGTGATCATAAACTTAAATGGAAATGTCAGGATACTGTTAGGGGAGCCATGCTGTTGTCTTGAAATATACCTATGTCTTAATTGATTTAAACATATCGCCTTAGTGGAATTAACTTTTAAAAATAAAAAAAATTATTGTGTGTATTTTTGCCCTCGTGTTTTGGGCATGAAAAGTTATAGATAAGAGACAATATAATAAATATATCAGCTAACCTGATTCATGAAGTGTCTGGCTTGTGGAATGAAGGATCAATTCCAATCAATGAAAAGAATGTTAAAAAACTTGTGTTGGAAAACACCAAGTCTGAATACAATGGAAGAGGAATTGTGATAAGAAAGATAAAGCAACATGATGTGAATTTTATATGCAAAATCATGGCATCTAAGATATGTGCTAGTTCTAGAGAGAATGGCATGGAAGAAGGTTTTATACATGTAGCCTACAAGGTATGTGTAGAAAGAGTAAAGGTCAACATGTATGAATTCTTGAGAGCACAATTGATAGAGAACTTGGAAAGGATAAAGAAAGTAAAGAAAGTTAATTCATATTTAGATCACTCATCACTTATTTTTTTTCCATTTGATTAAGAGATTTCTATTCCTATCTTTGACTGAATTGATTAACAATGATAAGTGCATAGTTGAGAAGATAACTAATGTGCATATAAGATATCCAATTGATAAGATTGATAGCAACACAGATCTTATTGTGAAGACATTCCAAGAAGAAATGAAACAAAGGTACAAAATCCCACCTTCAGTTGTGAGGAAATTCAAGAATGATACATGCTTTATGGTTGATACTAATTTTACCTACATAGAACCAGTTGAACCAAAAATGACTTATGTTGAACCACTTGATTATGAGGTTACTGAGGAGAAAGTTGAGGGATATGTGGAAGTGATTCTAAAATTAGCAAGAGATGATGAATTCAATTGGTTTGGTGCCTATGAGGAACTTTTGCAAGCAATAACTCAAGCTCAGCTTGAAAAATCTTCAAAGAAGAAAGTAGAGGCTACAATGAGGAAAATCATGGAGCAAGCTAAAATAACTCCATAAGAGGTGGCATCAATAAGAAAAATAGTTATTGGTATGAGATAGAGTGGTCAGGAAGGAATCATGTATGTGACACCACTTGTAGTAGAATAACCGTCAGAAGGTATAACTATTATAGAACCTCAAGTAGCAGCATCAACTATACCCTATGTCATATCCTATTAGGTACAATCTATAGTTGTACAGATATGTAAAAGAAGAAAAGTGAAGAGGAGGTAAGCATAACAATATTCCATTTCTAGAAACCCCTACCAGCACTAGGAGATCAACAAGACTGACAGAAGTGAAACAAGAATCAACTGAGCCATAACACAAGAAAAGGACCAAGTAGATGGCTAGTGGACCAAGAAAAACAAGAAAGGCTATAACAATTAAATATAAGGAATAAGAGGAAGAATAAATAGAGGCAAGAGAGGTAGAGAAACAAAAGAAAGAGATGAACACACCTTCTGGAAGAAAGTCATGGAAGCCAAAGGTTGAGAAATTAAAAATGTTCAAATTATTAACAATAATTTTGTATATTTGAGTAAGTTTTATGATCATTATAACAACATGGACAGATTCCAGTTGGAGAATGTTGTAGTTAGGCATATGATCCTAACAAATAAGAAGTTTGAAGATACACACAAGGATATATCACAAGATTTTTATAATAGATTAATTAACAAAAAAAGAAGAGTAGAAAATGAAGATGAAAAAATTAGAGAAAATATGATGAAATTTTTTTTTGAAGTAAATAGTGATGATGATATGGAGAGAATAGTGAAAAGTATTGAGCCTTGGTTAAGAAAAAAAAGGAGATCAATTTTTCTAATGGGTGGAAATTATGAAAAGGTGAACAAAGAAACTGAGCAAGCTATTTTAAAATTTATGACCTCCACATCAAGCCAAGAACATGGAGTAGCAACAGCAATAGCAACAATATCAAAATCAACTTTGCAAGTCTCTATTGGTATTGATACCATGTAAGTGGATAGTACAAGGATCACTTTAGACACTACAAAGGATCCATTTATAGACTATGGTACTAATGTTGGCAATTTGGTGAGATACACCATCTTTGAGAATGAAGAACAAGAAATTCAAAGCTATTAGATCTATTTTACAAGGTTTTGGAAAGATCAAGACCGATCAAGAGTGCATTTACCTTATTCTTTCAAAGCTTTGAGGAAAATTTTAGATTTTATCATCTAATTTTCACTCTACTATGGATACTTTGGGTTCTAGATTTACCATGCCTACATTTGAGGTTTTTTGTGATCAGTTGACTAGAAAGCAAACCAAGATTACATAGTTGTGCTCTCTTATAGGATCAACG
This sequence comes from Cupressus sempervirens, assembly GCA_028749045.1. Lineage (NCBI taxonomy): Eukaryota > Viridiplantae > Streptophyta > Pinopsida > Cupressales > Cupressaceae > Cupressus > Cupressus sempervirens. The sequence goes on along the minus strand of CM053785.1, from coordinate 596,878,326 downwards.
AACAAGGAAATGGTTGCTCAGCCATCTAAGGAGAGCTCGAAGTAGAAATTGAAGCCCAAGAAAGATTTTTCTGGAAGTAAGAATTCCTTCGATCCACCTTTGAAGTCTACTTCAAAAAAAATTATTCAATCTTAAACAGAGTCAATCTTCTAAATCTGGTGAGTCTTCCTCCAAGACTAAGAAGTTTATATGTGATCCTTGTAGTTTATGTGGCAAGGAAGGACATCTAGTTTCCAAGTGTTGGAAATGGTTAGAGGCTATAGAGGAATCCATACAACAACAACATATCACCCCATCATAACCTTCTTCCACAAGGAAAGGCCATGCTCTTCATGCATGAGCCTTACCTTCATGGTCTTCTTAGATTATTGATTCTAGCGATTCACACCATATGACACATTCATGATATTTGGTCACCACCCCTGTACATAGTTATACTTCACATATTATAGTTGGGGACACAACACAACTCCTATTTCTTAGTTCTGTTTCAATTTCATTAGATGGTGGTTCTCTTCAGGATGTACTTCTTGTTCCTAACATTTCAATGAACTTCCTTTTAGTTTATCATTTTTTCATTGTAGCTCTGGTAAGACAATTGATTTCTCACCACATGATGTGTTTATTTGAGACCTTCATTATCTTGATTCAATTATCACTACTAACAATGTTGACTCTTAGTCTCACTTATATTAGTTTGATGGCTTTAAGAGTTCAAATAGTTTGGGTTCTTCTCTTATTGCTCATGCAAACTCAGTGAGCAAGCTTTGGCATGAGGGTTTGGGCCATGTCAACTAAAAATATTTATATTAGATGAGTACACAAGAACTTTTTACTAGGATACTAAAGATCTCCACTAATGGTGTTTTTCATGGATGTGTTCTTGGAAAGCATCATCAAGATTCCTTTCTTATGAAAATAACCACACGTGTTAAGGAACCTTAGAGTTGGTCTACAGTGATCTTATGTCTTTTCCTACTACTTATTTTTTAGGGGCTCTCTATGTACTCACCTTCATTGATGACTTCTCTAGATGTACATGGGTGTAATTTCTTAAGAATAAATCCAATGTCATTGATTCCTTTCGAATCTCTAAGACATTTGTGGAGAAGCAATCTAGTTTTTTTCTCAAATGAATACATGCAAATAATGAGGGGATTATGTGAATCATACATTCAAAGACTTTTGTACTATTCATGGTTTACTACATTGATTTTTAGTTCCTCATAGTCCTCAACAAAATGGTGTTTCCAAGAGAAAGAATAGAACACTATGGGAGAAGGAAAATTGTATGATTTAATTACGAGATATGTTGTTTATTAATATTAAATTTGATATATAACAAATACACATCATAGATAAACCACAAGTACAAATCCAATTAAATAATATATAATTACATAAGATGCCACTTGACATAACCAAAAAAATTAATTATCCATTGCACAAGTCAAAGGGTATGTTCAAAGCTCAAAGAATATACATCATCTCATAAGATCTCTGATAAATCAAGTACAAGAAAAATGCATTACCACCCGACCTCATCGAACCTAAATGGCCCACTTCCACTACGGTGAGGAGATATTCTTAAGTCCCAAATGGATAACAATCCCAAAAGTCATAACCCACATCTAGGTCAAGGAAAATCTGATAACAATCTATCTCAAAGGTTCCAACACACAAGTAACATATAAACCCAAAGGCGAAAAATCCACATAGGAAATCTACTATGTAAGTGGGCAAGTGTCATTGCATGAGCCAACTCTAAGTTACCCTGGTAGCATCTCTAGACTCTAACCCCCTAGTGTCTCTATCTGGCATTAGTATCCTTTCATATAGACAAGGAATACTAATGACACAAGGTTGCTACCAAACATCCTCTCTACTCCCATCCTAGCCTGTACTAACACTCAAGGCATGAGTGAGGAAAAACACTAACTCTTATTAATTCATTTTACTCTCATTTAATGAAATGTTATCACTTATTAAAATAACTTACAATGGGTTACCCAGGTAGCCTCTTTAGGGCTCTGGTCTCTATTGCAAGCCACTTCCCAACATACACATAGATTATCTACCCTAAGCTCATAAAAAATACAACTCATAAAATCACAATTTTCACCTCATTCCTTTACAAGCAACTGGAAAGCACCTGTAGATAAAACACGGTATTCACTTTAGTCCTTTACAAGCAACTAAAAAGAACCTAAAGACCAATCACAATAATCACCCCATCTTATACAAGCAAATAGAAAGCATCAAAAGATAATTGATTGAAAACTCAAAAGGTTACAGTAAGAAAATCACACCATTCACCTCAGTTCTATACAAGCAACTGGAAAGCATTAACAAACAACTAATCAAAACTTGTCATAGAAAATGAATGACACATCACCATTGTTAGGTATAAAAGATCATGACTAAAAATATAATGATAACATCATCACAAAACAAAACCCCTAAGCCTCTAGTAAACATCCTAATTGAACATATTATGTCAAAACTTGAAACCCAAACACAAAAAGCAACATACATCTCTACAAGTGTTGTTACATAGTTTTGTTTGGTTTTGAAAACATAAGATTTTGATTTAAACAAAATTCCAATTTTCATTTTCATAGTATCATATCCGACAAAATTTTCAAGTCCAAGGGAGACTCAAGAGACTCAATAATCCATTAAAAGTTGTTTAAATATAAAACCCCATTTGTCTATATAAAAATGAACTATCAATTTAATAACACCAATATCCATTTAAATTCTCTATATTAAAAAATATTAAATTATATTTTCAAATTTTAATGATAACCTTATAACCAAAACTTTTAATAATCATTATTAATATTAAATAATAATCATTAAATTATTAAAATGATAACTTATTTTAAATTATTAATAAAACAATACTAATTTATTAATAACCAAAATTACTAATTTAATAATATAATAAAAATTATTAAAAATTATTAATAACATTTAACATTAAATAAGGTATTTAATAATTTAAAAAACCAAAATAACTTTTTTTTAAATTGACTAACCTAGCCTTACCTTTCATGTGGATTGCTTTAAGTAGTTGTGGGCTGCCTTAGGCAGTCGCAGTCTACTTAGCAGTTGCAGGCCACCGAGGTAATTAAAAGAAGAGGGGAGGTGGGGTTGGTGGCCCGCCTCCCAAATTTTATTTTTAATACAGTTTTTAAAAACATAAAACCCAAACTATTATTAGAGCCCCCCTATATAATTTGATTTTATGAAATAATTCATTATATATATATATATATAAATATTACCACAATAGTAATATTTATATTATATATATATATATATATAATTTGTTTCAATTATAGATTTGGCATAAAAAATTAATTACTATCAATCAATTCAATTACGGATCACCAATTTTACCAAACAAAGATTTCCAATCTTAAGTTTGTTCACAAACATTTTCAAAATGAAGAACAATAAATTCACAAACAAGAGTTTCAACCTAATCAAATTTTGAATACAGATCCACAAACATGGAGAAGACAAAATGATTTTAAAAGAATTATTACTATGTAAAACTTCAACAATATCCTACCTGGATATGATGCTAATGATTGAATGCATAGAGCTCACAAGCAAATTTCCTTTTTTGTTTCAAAACCCTCCTCCCAGAAATTAGCTCCTCTAAACCTGTGTGTGGAGAAATGAGCTCTAATTTATTAATAAAGAGCTTTCTCCCTTTAGGGTTTCAATTTTGCAATCACATGAAACCTTTTCTCTTAATTATTTTATTACATTTTAATTTCATATGCAACCTTTTTACAATTTAATTAAAATAAACTTTATTAAATTAGTTCTTTCTCTTTTTTATTAAATCACAAGACATCTTTAATAAAATATTTATTAATTTAACTAATAATAATACTTAGGATAATAGGCTTGGTTTTGGTAAGTTGCTTGGAATGGAAGGTATTATGAGTGCTCTTCATGAGTATGTATTAACAATGGGAGTGTTACCCTATGCAGGGGTAAGTGGTTTTTTGCATGATAAGAGTAATTTAGACTTCCAAAATTTTGTGGTCTCCTTTTCCAAAGCTTCAGGGGTGGGTAGTTTAGGACAAGTGGAGCATTTAATCTGGTGCTATAGAGGTAATTTATAGCCTCGAGCTTGTGAACAACTAAGAGTTAAGGCTATGTAGTAGATGAACTTATTATGCATGATCATGATGTATTGGCACTATTTAGAATGGTGTGGTCTTCAGTTTGGCAGCCTATCAACATTATGCAGATTGATAACCCTTTGAGCAGGTTAGACCTTTAGATAGATCAGGAACCTTCTCAGATGGAGTGGGAACCATATTGATAGATTACATACTTGTTTAGTTGGATTTTTTGGGAGCATTGTATTGGATATAACATGATGCTAGTATGGTGGAGGTGGTTTTGTAATAATCTTTTGCATGCCAATTTGAGGCTATGGTTGTTGGGGCATTAAGTTGTTAACTTCACAATTCTATTCTTCATTTGAATCTGTATTATTCACAAATATAATTTTTTAGTGAAGGTATCAATTTTGTAGAAATGTACAGCACTTTTGTAATATGGGTAAAGACTGAAGGGTTTCTTGCTGAGTTCTTCCCTTCACAAGCCCTTGAACTAGCTTTATTAATACATACATACATACATACATACATACATACATACATACATACATACATACATACATACATACATACATACATACATACATACATACATACATACATACATACATACATACATACATACATACATACATACATACATACATACATACATACATACATACATATATATATATATATATATATATATATATATATTTATATTTATGGTGGCTTGCCACCTTTCACCAAAAAAAAAATACTCAGGAGTTTATAAAAATGAAACTCCTAAATAAATTATTATTAAATTAAATAAATATAGTTACACCAAAATTAGGACTTTAATTAAACCTTCAAATTGAATTCTTTTATTTAATTAATTTCTCAATTAATTAAATAAAATTAAATATTGATTTTCCTTTATAAATTTTTCATGAAATTAAATCATAAATGATTATCTTTTAATTTGATTTAATTATAACTGAAAATCACATCAAACCCAAAAAACTAAATACAAAAATTCATTACAAAGAATAGAGTATTAAATCAAACTCAGGGGTCAAAATCATGAATTCACATCACTTGAAAATTTTTAAACTTGTCCTTCTTTATAGGACAATTGGCTTGGGTTTAGGATTTGGACTCAAGAATTATCTCCCCTCTTTTACCATTAAGATACTACGATAGGGTACGCTCATCTTGGCAATTCAAGGAATCTGATGCCTAGTACTTGCAATCTGCATAAAATCTAAACATGTGCATACACATATAATCTAAACTAAACAGGCAATGGCGGGGAGTGGTGTATCATGTAGATCCCAACTAGAAAGTGGCTACAAATCCCTCCCTCAACCACATCAGAAACACTAATCATAAAGTAAAACATACAAGCACACCATACACATACAAGTGTGGGGTAAGTAACCATAGAAAATGCATATAAAACATCCATCTATCTATCATCATGAAATAACTAAAATTACTATATGAACATATGAAACATCATCATCAAAAGGATAAATATAAACACCTAAAATTATTGAATATCAAGTAGCTCATCAAATATATCAACTGAGTCTAAAATAACATCTAACCAAGTACCACAATCATAAAATTGGCCTAAAAGATTTTGACAATACAATATGAATAGAAAACTAAGGGTAGGCATTACATTCACCCCCTAGACTTAGGCTTGCTCCTGGAAGCCTATAAGAAAGATAAAAGCTCTAGCACTCATTGTGTGGGTCCCATTGAAACCTTTCTCCTTGTAGGAGTATAAGACTCCATTGAAAACACCCTATGAGATCTACCCATATCTTCAACCATGGGTTCTGAAGTTGTAGGTCTCTAATCCGAGAACTATGGTTTCCATTGAGGATAATGGGATGACTTGTGTCCATGTTGTTTGCATGAAAAAACATTCTACATTAAAATTCCTCTGCACTCTAGGTGTGTTGGACTAATAAAAACTACTTCCAGTAGCAAAAGAATGAGTACTCTGTGATGATTGGTCATCCTAGTTTCACTTATCATGCTAAGAGTACTAAGAATACCTAGAGTGTGAACCACCACTACCATTCCATGCTGGAGGATAAGATCCTCCATGTTGTTGCTACTGATTGCCTCTAGAAGAAGGAGGTTTCCTACTACCACCCACTCCCTGATTACCTTTGGTCCCTGATATTGTAGGTGCTCCCACAAAACCACCATGTTCCAAGGTGACACTTTTATCTACAAGGGTATCCTAATGTATCGCATCCTTGAGGGTTTTAGGTTGGAAAATTTGTACATCCCCAATAAGTCAATTGTTCAAACCCTAAATGAAGTGTTGAACCATTAGTGGTGAAGTATTACCGATTCCTGCATAAGGCATGAGCTCATAGAATTTCTACTCATACTCTTTCATGGTCATAGTACACTATCTCAGATCATGGAACTCATTTTCCCTCTGTTGGTGTCATTCCTCTGGTAGGAAGTATTGACAAAGGTTGTTAAGGAATAACTTTAATGTAATGGTGTTCATGTTCACACCTAGTTTCTTCTCCTCAATATTCTACCATGTAGCCCCAAAGATCTCTAGGTGGGTGATGACATACCTCACTTTAATGTTAGAGTCAAACTCCAACATCACAAAACATCTATCTAATGTAATTAACCACTACTCTACCACATATATTGTACCAACTCCATTGAAAAGTTTGATCTTGGATCTTTGTAGGTCCTTCATCTAAGTAGCCTTAGCCAACCTCTATCTATCACCATGGAGGTCTCTCTGAGGACTCCTAAATCTCTACCTCTCCTCACTCCCAATATGATGTGATCCCTCTTGATGAACACCCCTTAGAGGAGGTAGGCACTCTAAGATCATCCTCATCATCTGTCTCAAATTAGTCTCCCTTGAGTTAGCATGCTCTTCTCTATGGCTCTCTTCTCTATTCTCATCTCGAATATGACTCTCTCCATGAGTCAGAAGAGGACTATCATGTCTAACTCTCCCAAAACCTCTACCTCTATTTGTACTATGACCCCTAACAATGGATCTAGTCTCAGACACCATCCTCCTACAACACCCAAGCAAGAACAACAAAAATGCTCCCAAAGTCAACAAAGGCATACCACCTTAAAGCACAACCATAAGAAAATATGCCTGAAATCCAACTCAAGGGTTATTCAAGTTTTTCCTTTCTCTAAGCTTCAATAAATCAAGTTTCAAGTTTCAAGTGTTCAAGTTATAATAGATACATGACATTTTTTAAGTTATGTTTCAATTTAACTAGTTCTCAGCTAGTGGCACTCCAATATACCTAGAGCTCCCAATTTAGAAACTCAAGCTTTGATACTAGATGTAACACCCCACCATGGAACCCAAAAGAAATTAACCTAAAGTTTCACTAATTTTTCCAAATATTTTTTTTTCAAAAGGGGTAAAAGCACAAACATGTGTCACCTTTTATAAAGAAAAAGGATATCCGAATGCAACTGTTCAACTTTAATGACATAAAAAATGGTGTTTGTAATTAGACTTTGAAGATTATGTAAACTAATGAAATGTGTAGAATTGGATGAATATTATGTCTATAATTTTTATTAAAAAAATTGAGTAATAATTTACTTAGTTTTTTTAATTTTGAAGTCCCTTTTCAATTGTAAAAAATATAGGGTGTAGGTCATGTCAAACAAGTATATGTAAATCATCTTTTCTTGTTCTAATTTGAAAATATCTTATAGATGACATGTATAGTTAGGGAATAATTTTTTTGAAAAAAAATTAATATATAATTTCTTTGCTATAAGTACTCAAGGTTAACCTTATTAGAATCCAATAGTTTTTTCCTCTCGTCAAAACTTCCCTGTCAAATCTACACATTTTTTTTAAAATATTACATATTTCTAAGGAGGACACTCTCCTCTAGAGATAAATATAAGTTTTAATTATTTTTCTATATGATTTACTATTTTTTTCCTTTTTTGAGGGAGCATCTTGAAATGTTAAAATATCAACTTATAATATTTTGAAACTGTAACATATTTTAACTAATCAAAACACTCTGAAATTTATATAATGATGATATTTAATCTCAGATCTACAAAAGGGTATTTTTAGTTTTCGAAAAAAAATGAGTTTTGATAGAGAAATGAGATTTGATCAAAACAAGTTTTGGTATGATCCTAAAAGGTGACACAAATTTGTGCTTTTACCTAAAGATAATAATAACAAGAGATAACATAGAGGAAGCAATAACTCAAATACATACAACCATCCATAAATAGATTACATATCCTAAGGGTTCCATGACGTTGAATCACATATATAATTTTATTAATATTAAATCTAATACATAACAAATCCACATCATAGATAAACCAAAAGTATGAATCTAACTAAACAATATAAAATTACATAAGATGCCACTTGGCATAACTAGAATGCATAATCATCTACTATACATGTCACAGGGTACGAAAAGGTTGAAGAATATACATCATCAATAAAATACATCATCTCATAAGATCTTTGATAAATCAAGTAAGATAGGAATAACTGCATAGGGACATCCAGCAACGACATCCAATGGTTGGATCTCAATAGTATAAGAAAAATGCACTACCACCTTACCTCGTGGAAACTAATGGCCCACTCCCACCATGTTGAATAGATAGTCTTAAGTCTGAAACAGATAGCAAACCCAAAAGTCATAACACACATCTAGGTCAAGGAAAACCTTATAGAAATTTATCTCAAGGGTTCCAAGACACAAGTAACATCTAAACCCAGAGGTAACAAATACATGTAGGAAATCTACTATGTAAGTGGGCAAGTGTCATCGCATGAGCTAGCTCTAAGGTTACCCTAGCAGCCTCTCTGGACTCTGACGCCCTAATGTCTCTATGTGGCATCAGTATCCTTTCATATAGACAAGGCATACTAATGAGGCAAGATCACAACCAAGCATCCTCTCTACTCCCATCCTAGCCTGTACTAGCACTCAAGGCATGGGTGACGAAAATAACTGACTCTTATTAATTCATTTTACTCTCATTTAATGAAATTTTATCACTTATTAAAACAACTTACAATGGGTTACCCAGGAAGCCTCTTTAAGGCTTCAACCTCCATTGCAACCAACTTCCCAACATACACATAGATTACCTACCCTAAGCTCATAAAAATTACAACTCATAAAATCATAATTTTCACCTCATTCTTTTACAAGCAACTAGAAAGCACCTATAGATAAAACACAATATTCACCTCATTCCTTTACAAGAAACTAGAAAGAACCTAAATACCAATCACAATAATCACCTCAGTCCTATACAAGCAATTGGAAAGCATCAAAAGATAACTGGCCGAAAACTTTACACTCAGAAAATGGTACCCAAAGGGAAAGCTTGAGTCCTTGTTGTGGCTTTTCTATTTTGGTTCTCCTAGCTCTTATGGCCTATTTTTTCTTTATTTTCTAACATGGTATGGGGCTTACTGTCTTATCCTCTTTGTTACCATGGGGTTTCAGGTGCCAGGATTAAACCTATTTTGGTGGCTCATGAATACTATTTTTTTAATGTGACGTCACCTTGGTCACACTTGATTGTTGACCTGTTTCACCTTTGGTCTGTACTTATTTTGAGCTCCATTGAAAATTTTATGAGATTTCAATGGTTTCAAACACCCTTCAAAACCTATTTTCCTTAATCAAAAACTAGTCGAAAACTCAAAAGGTTGCACTAAGAAAATCACACCATTCACCTTAGTTCTATACAAGCAACTAGACAGCATTAACAAACAACTTATTAGAACTCATCATAGAAAACATGTGACACATCACCATGGTCAGGTATAAAAGATCGTGACTAAAAAATAAAACTATAACATCACCATAGAATAAAACGTCCAAGCCTCTGGTAAACATCTTGACTGGTCAATGTACTAAGTCAAAACTCAAACCCCACACACAAAAAAAGCATACATCTCTACAAGTGTAGTTACGTAATTTTGTTTGATTTTGAAAACATAAGAGTTTGATTTAAAATAGAATTCCATTTTTGTTTTCATAGTATTATATCCGACAAAATTCCCAAGACCATAGGAAACTCAAGAAACTCAATATTCCATTAAAATTTTTTTAAATATAAAACCTCACTTTTCTATATAGAAATGAACTATCAATTTAATAACACCAATATCCATTAAAATTTTCTAAATTAAAAAATATTATTATATTTTCAAATTTTAATGATAACCTTATATAACCAAATTTTTTAATAATTATTATTAAGATTAAATAATAATTAGATTATTAAAATGATAACTTATTTTAAATTATTAATAAGATAATACTAATTTATTAATAACCAAAAGTACTAATTTAATAAAAATGATTAAAAACTATTAATAATATTTAACATTAAATAAGGTAATTAATAATAATAAACTAAATAAATTTTCAAAAACTTTACTAACCTATCCTTACCTTTCATGTGGGCCGCTTTAAGCAGTCACAGGCAGCTACAATCTGCCTTAGGCAGTTGTGGTCTACTTAAACAATTGATTAGAACTCATCATAGAAAACACGTGACAGATCACCGTGGTTGGGTATAAAAGATCGCGACTAAAAAATAAAACCATAACATCATCATAGATTTAAAACCCCAAGCCTCTGGTAAACATCTTGACTAGTCAACATACTAAGTCAAAACTCAAACCCCAAACATGAAAAAAGCATACATCTCTACAAGTGTAGTTACATAGTTTTGTTTGGTTTTGAAAACATAAGAGTTTGATTTAAAATAAAATTCCATTTTTTGTTTTCATAGCATTATATCTGACAAAATTTCCAAGACCATAGGAAACTCAAGAGACTCAATAGTCCATTAAAAGTTGATTAAATATAAAACCTCATTTTTCTATATAAAAATGAACTATCAATTGAATAACACCAGTATCCATTAAAATTTTCTAAATTAAAAAAATATTATTATATTTTCAAATTTTAATGATAACCTTATATAACCAAATCTTTAAATAATTATTATTAAAATTAAATAATAATCATTAGATTATTAAAATGATAACTTATCTTAAATTATTAATAAAACAATACTAATTTATTAATAACCAAAAGTACTAATTTAATAAAAATGATTAAAAACTATTAATAATATTTAACATTAAATAAGGTATTTAATAATAATAAACTAGATAACTTTTCAAAAACTTTACTAACCTATCCCTACCTTTCACAGGGATCACTTTAAGAAGTCACAGGTAGCCGCAGTCTGCCTTAGGCAGTTGCGGTCTGCTTAGCAGCCACAAGCGGTCAGGGTAAGGGAAAGAGGAGGGGAGGTGGGGATGGTGGCCTGCCTCCCAAATTTTTGTTTAAATATGTATTTATTTTTAAAGAAAAAACAAACCAAAATTAGAGCCCCCCCTACATAATTTGATTTTCTGAAATAATTCATTTTTTTATATAAATATTACCATAGTGGTAATTTTTATATAAAATATTTATTAAAAAAAATCTTTCAATTATAAATCTAGTAGGAAAAAATTATTACTATCAGTCAATTCGTAAAATAACATCTTGGTTTTTTTACCAACCCTATCCTAATTACAATCAATTCAATTACGAATCACCAATTTTACAAAACAAGGGATTCCAATCTTAATTTTTTTATACACATTTTTGAAATGAAGAACAATAAATTCACAAACAAGGGTTTCAACCCAATTAAATTCTAAATACAGATCCACAAACATGGAGAAGACCAAATGCTTTTAAAAGAAGAATTATTGCACAATACTTCAACAAGATCCTACTTGGATCTGATGCTCCTCCAAACCTGTGTGTGGAGAAATGATCTCTGATTTCTTAATAAAGAGCTTTCTCCCTTTTGAGTTTCAATTTTACAATCACGTGAAACCTTTTCTCTTAATTATTTTATTATATTTTAATTTTGTTTGCAACACTTTTTGCAATTTAATTAAAATAAACTTTATTAAATTAATTATTTCTTTCTTTTATTAAATAACAAGATGTCTTTAATAAAATATGTATTAATTTAACTAATAATAATAATTAGAGTTTATTATAAAAACGAAACTCCTAAATAAATTATTACTAAATCAAAGAAATATAATTACACCAAAATTAGAACTTTAATTAAATCTTTAAATTTAATTATTTTATTTAGATGAATTTTCAATTAATTAAATATTGATTTTTCTTTATAAAAATTTTCATTTAATTATCTTTTAATTTGATTTGATTATAACAGAAAATCACATTAGACCCACAAAACTAAATATGAAACCCCATTACAAAGAATAGAGTACTAAATCAAACTAAAGAGTCAAAATCTTGAATTCACGTCACTTTACAAGTTTGGAAGGGTAAATAACTCATGTACTTGTCCTACTTTCTAGGGCAATTGGCTCAGGTTTAGGATTTGGAATCAAGAATTATCTCCCCTCTTTTACCATTGAGATACAACAATAGAGCATGCTCATCCTGGCAATTCAAGGAAGTTGATGCCTAGTACCTGCAATCTGCATAAAATATGAGCATGTACATACACATATAATCTAAACTAAACAACAAAGGTGGGGAGTGGTGCATCATGTAGATCCTGACTAGTAGGTGACTACGACTCCCTCCATTAACCACATCAAAAATTTCAATCATAAAATAAAACATACAAGTACACCATACACATGCAAGTATGGGGTAAGTAACCATAAAAATTGTATATAAAAGATCCATCTATCTATCATCATGAAATAGTTGAAATCACTATATAAACATATGAACCATCATCATCAAAAGGATGAACATAAACACCTAAAATTAATAAGTATCAAGTAGCTCATCAAATATATCAACTGAGTTTGAAATAACATCTAAATTAAATCTGGTAACCACATACCACAATGTAAAACATAATCATAAAACTAGCCTAAAAGAATTTAGTAATATAACATGAAAAGAAAACCATAGGTAGACATTACATGCCAACTATATTCAAAATTAGATGCCCACAAGGCATTATGCCATATGACTCATGAAGAGGTTTGGTCTCATGCCAAGCCTGATGTTTGTACATTCCAATTTTTTGGTAGTGATGTATGGGCTTTTATTTCCTATTCTCAAAGGAAATATATGGAGAAGAAGAGTCAACCACTCATATTTGTTGGCTACTATGAGGATGTGAAAGCATACAAGTTGTTTGATCCTAATTCCAAAGAGGTCTTCTTTTGATGAGATGCACAATTTGATGAGTGCTTTCCTCTTCTAGATTCTCCCTTATTGGATTCCTCCTCATTACCTACTCCTCCCTCTTCATCTCTTAGGGATTTACCATCTTCTCAGGATGATGTAGATGATGATCCATCCCCACCACCAGTTGCTCCACCTTTTCCCAAGTGGGCTCATGTCACAATTGAGGCAATTGGTCCTTTAGTAGTTGTTCCTTCCAATACACATCATACTTGAGCTCAAACATCTGGTTCTAGTCTTCTGAGTCATGCTATTTTAGAAAATCCTTTAAAAAATTTAGAAGTGATAGGACTTCTAGAGTGGGATTTTTCTATGAATGAGGAGTATTTTTCCTTGATGAAGAATAATACTTGGGATCTTTGTTCTCTTCCAAAAGGGAGAAAGTTAATTCAGTGCAAGTGGGTGTACCATACCAAGTATGTTGTTGATGAATCTATTGATAAGTACAAGGCATGTCTTGTTGCAAAGGGATTGTCATAGGTAGATGGTATTGATTACTCTAAGACCTTTGTCCCTATCACCAAGATAAATTCCATTTACTTTGTTCTTTCATTCGCAGCTTGACAAGGATGACCAATCTATCAAATGGATTTGAAGAGTGCATTCTTATATGGGGTTCTTTGTGAGGAGATCTATATGGAGAAACCTTGGGGTTTTTGGCAAGACTCTTCCTTAGTTTGCAGGCTTCAAAGTTCACTATATGGTCTTAAACAAGCCCCTAGGGCTTGGTATGAGAAGATGGACTCATTCTTGCTTACTTTACTCTTCATACACTATCATTCTAATCACACGATATACATTCAATGTCGAGGGGTTGATATTGTGATATTTGTGCTCTATGTTCATGATCTCATCATTACGAGTAGCCCATTGTCCATGATTCAGAGTATTTAGAGAGAATTGATGGAGCAGTTTGAGATGACATATCTCAGTCTTCTACACTATTTTTTGGGCCTACAAGTTACTCAGACTTTTGATGGTATTTCCATCTGTCAACATAAGTATGCTCTTGATATGCTCCAATGACTCAACATGCTTGATTGCGAGTCTTCCCCTACACCATTTCATTTAGGTGTTGTCTTGTCTACCACTTGTACTACTACTTCAATGGATCCCACTTTACACTAGTAGTTGGTTGGTAGTTTGTTGTACTTAATGCACACTCGTCCCTATCTTTCCTTTGCAATTTGCCTTATTTCTCATTTTTCCCATGATCCTCATGAGAGCTATTAGTGGGCAGCCAAATGTATTGTGAGGTACATTGATGGGACTATATTTTTGGCATTCACTACACTATAGGATCCCTGCACATTATCAGCTTCACTAACTTGGATCTAGTGATGTTGATGATATGAAGTCTACTTCTAGCTTTGTATTATGTCTTAGATCTAGTCTTATCACATGGCCTTGCAAGAACCAATCTACTATTGGACTATCATTGATAGAGGTCAAGTACCAAGCAATGGTGTTAGCTAGTTAGGAGATTTTATGGTTTCGATAGTTGATGATTAAGTTTGGGTTTCCTCCCCATAGTCCCACTATGCTTTGGTGTGATAATCAGAGTGTCATTCATATTTTCTGCAATCCAGTGGAGCATCAACATACTAATCATATTGAGATCCATACATACACTTCATCAAATAGTTGATCTAGGATGGTGTTCTCATCTTAGAGTACATTCTTACAGAAGAGCAAGTTGCTGACATCTTCACTAAATCTTCTACATCACCATGCTATCTTGAGTAGCACACCATGCTTGGGGTGAAGGAAGTTATCCTTGGGGGGTCTTCGTGAGGCCTTCCTTTCTTTTTCATGTTTTTTAGCATGTTTCTTCATCTCTTTTCATAGTAGATTTGTTCCCATCAATTTTCCTTTATTTCTCTAGCTCATAGAGATTTGGTTGTGATTGGCTACCTCATCAGTCCCTATTTTCAAGACCCAAGTTTTCTTCTACATTGTTGCTCATCTTAAGGTGGGGTGTTAGAGTAAAAGGCCTAACTTTAATTATTTTATTATTATTTTTCTTTTATCCTCTCTTAAGATTTCACCTTTATGCATAGTTGGCATTTAATAAATGTTTTCATTTATTAAATGACTTAATCTCTTTAGGGAATCCATGATAGGATTGCATGGTCCCCTTATCTCTTTAGGAGTGGATAGCAAGAATTTCCTTATCACCTTATCCTCCTTAGAGATTGCATGATCTCCTTTATATAGAGATCATCACTCTTGTATTATATATCTAGAGAACTCATTTCTTATTCATGAGAACACTTCTCATTTTCACATGAATATATTATTTCTATTTTGAGAGTAATCTTTCCTTCTTTGCTTCATCTTCCTTTTAACAGGTATTTACTTGCTAGTTATTTCCAGGATCTATGAAGTGTCTTCTTATCAAGTTCTACAAAACTATCATCTGCTTGCATACCTTGCATATTAGGCATGTTCTTCCAAAAATCCAAGGCTCTTGTGCATGGTTGTTGTTATGTTATAAGGTGTCATATATACCTCTATCATTACTTTTGTAATACCACATGGCTACTACTTTTTTTCTCACTTGGAGGTTGGTATCCTTCAATTTTATCATTTAATCAAAGGTGAATGGATTTTTAAAACTACCATCTTTCTTAATTATTTAAAATTTAAAATTCATTAACAATAATTTAAAAATATGTCATTTTTAAAATTTAGTATGAAATGTCTTCTAACTGATTCATTAAAGATGGTCTACACAATGTAATCATTGTGAAATCAAAATATATTATAAAAGTTCATGAATAATACTATATATACACACATAGTATAGAAATCATTATCTAATTTCTTGATTCAATTGTGTAGTACACTTTTATCATCATATCATTTCTAGATAATGTTGCATCATTCGTTATAATACTCTAAATCCCAAAGATGGATCATAGAATGTGATTCAAAATATCAATGATAAAAAAAATAACACAATCAAAATATTTCAAAACTAGTTAATAACTTTAATGAATTATGGAAGCTCGAAAGATATCATTAATAGGAGTCATTGTAATTGAAAATCACTTGTTCTCAATTTAATAAAGTGCATACAATGCAAATGTGAAAATGTCTAATGCAGTGATTGGTTGATGTTTAAAACTATAGTTGATAATAACTAATTAAAATTCTATTGTTTATATAAAATTGTAAGATTTAAACTATAGAAATTGTAACAACTAAATATCATCCTTGTCAAAAATTACAATCGATAGTAGATAATTATGTGACACATATGAATTATTTAATTTATATTTGTATTATAAGCATTATGAAAATATAGAAAATTATTGACAATTTTTAGTAATATAACATGAATAGTATCAATAACAATTAAAAAAAATTTACATGACATAGAATATCACATCAATTCAGAAGAAAATAAAAAATAGGCTAATAAAAAATGTTTCTAATACTTGTAAATCATAATAAAATAATGATGTTAGGAAGTAGTATAGGATTTAAGTGGCAATCCATTTTCTATGAATCACATTATCATGACACCGACAATAAATATTAAAGACAGACTTATCATTTTTATATTCTATTATAATTTGCCCCTGGATCTATATAGTATATCATGTCAAAATTCTAAAATTTTAAGTCAATAATCATTAAAATAATATATATATATTTATAATTAATGATAAAAATTATAGAAACCCTTAATAAAATACAAGTAATAATAAGTGATCACATTATCCATTACTTCTGGCCATCCTTATGATATGCATGTAGTACAAAAGTGAATAATTGTAATGACTAGTTGATGTTAACACTTATAGTTTTTAATTAACTAACTAAGAAGAGTCATAATTCCAATACAAAAAGACATCAAAGTTGATATATTACCCAAACAAAGGTGTTGCCCCAAGAAAACAAACTCCCCAAGGGAAAAGGCCAAAAAATGACCATAAACAACATGTAAAAATATATCATCAAGGCAACAAAAGTGTAGGCCATACCAAACCACTTTGTGTACAACACATAAGTGATATGATAAGAGACCCACATCAAGATCAGGTAGGGAAATAATTAAAAATTTGGGTAATAGTTTGAGAAGAGGGGAGAGGATAACCTTTCCTCTAGTGACAAACAAGAGTTGAGGTAATATAATCATTTGGAACAACATTAGAGTGGTAAGAAAGAGAAAAGATCCCCTTTAGAGGGTCAATTAGCAAAATGGAAAAAAGTAGTGATAGTGTGTAACATCATCCCATAAAGCTCGGAGTTTAGAGGAGGTACAAGAAAAGAAGGATCGCCAAGTCCAGAGGAGACCACACCATCAACAAGAGGTTCAACATCATTGTGGGATGAGTCCTCATCATCCTAGGAATCTTAAGAAGATTTGTTTTACACTTGGAAAATCAACTACTAGTCACCATTAGCATCCTTCCACCAAGCAGTGAGACCTTTACAATGCGAGATCTAGCACAATTTGTGGTCAAGTGGCCAATTGAGAATTAGTGGCAACTTAAAAAAAGGTAAGCCCACATAATCTAGTAGTTGAGTCAATGACATATCTCCTATAATAATAAAAAACACATCACAAGACAATACGATTTGAGAGTATGAATATCAACCAATATATCCAATGAAGCCACCTATGGAGTTTAAATAGCCTCATTTAAAATGGAACCTCTCAAGGAGGGGAAGGTTAAGGAGATAGGTCCACACCATACCTACATTGAGTGATTTGGAGAAGGGATAACAAGAGAACATTTAATTCATGGTATAATTAAACCATGAAAATGAATAAGTACTCGAAAATAAAAACATGGTTAGATAATTGACTAAATTTAATTAGTAATGTAAATATATTAAAACTCAATAAAAAAAGTTTGCTAAATGAATAAATTATTTGAATTAATTTAATTAGTACTATCCATATAATAAATGTAACTTGAATAATGAATAATGTATATAAATTAAAGGGTGTTCATCTCTACAAGTAATATTTGGACAAACGATTCTCCTAAAATACAATGCTATCATTCATTCTCACTTATTGAAAGAGAGCTAATAAATTTAAATGTCAGCTCATAAAGATAAATATATAAATTTATTTGTAGCACAACTAGATCCCTCCTTGGCAATATGAAATAATGCCATATTACTTGATATTACTATATAATCCAAACAAAAATAGAAAAGCTGCGTTGAAAGTCAAAAAAGAAATTAGGACAAGTTGTGAGAATCTACAATGCACAATTCAAATGGGATTGGAGGAAAATGAAGGGAACTCCATATATAATTAAAGAGTAAATAGAAATGATAAGCACAAAAAGACAAATAGCATAAGAGTTGGGGAATGGCACATGCTTTCATATTTGACTTTTCTCTCTTGTGAAGATTCTCACAATGATAAATGCTGTGTTGAATTTTTCTTAGACAAATGAGAGAAATGGCTTCGCTGCATAACTTCATTTCCGCAATGCTTTTACACGAGCGCTCAGTTTATCTCCATACTCCCATTAATATCAAATTTAACTCGTAGCAGATCTCCTAACCATGGAACTGCGAATCTTAGATCAGTGTGCACATTAATATCTAATTGTTTTTCCTAACAGCTTTTAACAAATTAGTATTGTCTTCAAAGAAACACTGACATACTTATTTTAGATGTCGGAGGCCTTGCACTCAACAAGACTTGATTCCTGGTGGACTCTTTGTTAGCCTTTCAACTTCACCGGTCCTTTAACGGATCTAGTTTTTTTATAAGAGTAATACTTGTAAGACCATAAAATTGAAAGATCGAGACACAAAAGAGAAAAATAGATATACATGAGAAAATTATTTTGGGTAAACACTCTTACACTCTAAAAGATCAGTTTTATGTATTGTTCGACAAGAAGTTACAATATTTTTTAGATTCTAAGCATTTACATAAAGATTTATATCTTCTTCCATCCTAGAAACTATCCACAACATGAAATAAACTCATTCCTCTCTTCTAAATAAGCTAAGGCACCAATCTATATATAGAATTCAATAGAAAAAGACTTAGGTGTCCATAGTTTATATAACTATCTTCAAAACACAAGAGGTAGTTGTGTCATAATAAAAAACTTGCTAATTTATTGATGCAACTTTCTTGAGGAAACACTCCTATATCATCTTGTCAAATACAATGTAATTAAATATAGAAATTTTTCAGGACTAGGAATAGGCACCTTCCTTAACTAACACTACTTGAAAAAAGTAAACACAACAACAAATGTCAATAACTAAAATAAAACTCAAATGCATAATAGAAATTATCAACCAAGACTCTTTAGTCACAATAGGGAACTGTCAAATCAATTTTCACTTCAAATTGAAAATAAATGAAAATATATTTTCCAAAATTAGCACCTTCCAAGTGGATAATTTCCTAAAATAAAACAAATATGTCATCTCATCACCTTCTATGTAGGATGTCACCTCACCAAAAGATTTCACAAAGTGAATAGAAACTTAGGAAGTTAATAACTTAAGATTTTAAAAAAAAAAATTATTCAACATGTTAGAACTTGAGGTCCAAACACTTAATCACAAAGAAACGTATATTTCACAAAGATGCCTTTGATTACAAAAGGAGTATAGTGGTTGAACACTCTACCAACAAGTAGAATGTTCTAAATGTTTCATGAAGAGTTCAACAAAAATCCTCATCATGTTTCATATCTCTGGAAATTCTCTACTATCTCATTAATAGATTGCAAGATGTAGTTCAGAAAGTTGAACCAAAATATTCTTGCATGCCTAATTAAAAAATGACTTTTTTAAAAAATTATCTTGCAAAGCTTAATTTAGAATTGTAAATACAAAATCTAACTCCAAATTTAAACTAAAGAAAGAAAATATTTTAATGTATTAATGTGAAGTATTTTATCCAAAAATAGTTAGTAGATTGATAGACAATGACATTTGACTATTTCAATTGCAAATTCAGCTATCCACTTTTTCTCTATATTAGTATAGCATAATTCATCTATCATTTAGCCTACCAAAAAATGTTATTATTATGAAACTATGAAAGAAAGTACTTGTCAAGTAGACTACGAGAGTTGTAATATCAAATTCCAAATCAACTAATCAAATTACAATGATTTTTTACTAATTATTTATATTCTTGTTAATATTTAGTAAATGGTTGTCCCAAGGAAAGAACTCAATTTCAACTATAACAATCACACTCATCCTAGTATTACCCAATTATTAAAATAAAATAAAATTATAATTATAATATGCATTGATCCAATAAAATTGTGATATATACATGTAAGAATCCACATCAATCCAAAAAATATTATTCTATTTTCCTTTTAACTCGGTGCATCATAATGCAGCTATCAACTAGCTTACAAATACTATTCTTTGTATAGTACAAAAAGAAGTACTTTTCACTATATACAACTTTTTTTAAGTCATAATAACTTTAAGAAAATGAAAAAAATGTAATAAATATTTCTAATATAGTATAATGAGGCATTTCCAATACATGCATAATATTGAAATAACTCATGAACTATATTAGTTAATGAGGCTTATCTATAATTATAATTTTATTATGTTATAGATCTCAATGGTAAACCTTTTGGAAAATTAGTGTGTCATATATATTTTAGTATGGAGAATAATTTTCATTAAAATATTGAAAATGTTAGATACAGGTAGTTAAACAAATCAAATTCTAATTTATTCAAAATTAACCTTGTCCTCGTTGATTCTAATTTGTTGCTCACTAATTCAACCCAATCCAAATGAACAAATTTGACTTTTGATATCCAATATGGATGTGGCGAAGGTCAAGCTAGCCCAAAACCCAAATTTTAAGATTTGTGTGACCTTGCAATAGAACCTATTTGATCAAATATCAAGATTTTACCTATTCAACTATTCGTTTTCAATTTTCTTAGTGGAGTAACTGGATTCTCATCTCTTTTTGGATGGACTATTCGTTTTAGCTATTGGGTATTTTGATGAATATAGGTAGTTGAAATGAGTTCATAAAATGAGAGGTTAATCATTAAAAAGATAGTTTATGTCTTCATATTGTGGTGGAAGTGATTTTGTTTTTTAAATGTAAGGATTCATGAAACCTTGTGAGATCATGATGAAAGAGATTATTTGTTTTAGAAGTGAACTTTGTAATTATGGATATAATTATTTTATGATGCACCTGATCTACAAATTATCACAATTTTTTATTCTTCACATGTTGAAAAGAATACAGGTTTCTTGATAAGTTTCTTGGGACTTAAAATAATGATGATTAGAGTTTCTCTAATAAGAACCTTGTGTATCTATTTCTTTTGGACGAGCTCAACATATTTCTTTTGCACATAATTTCATTACTCTTAGATTTTCTTTCTTAAACTTCCTCTTTGCCATGTTGGGTATCTTTCATGTTGGAAAAGATTCTGGGGAAGCTTAACAACTTTGTGGTAGGGTGGTATTGCACTCCTACAATATTCTCTCCCCCTTATGTTCTTGGACAGGTTTTGGACCCTCTGTCAACTTGATCGACTAGTTTAGTTAATGGTTGTATTATGGTAACTCGTTTATGGTGTCTTTTAGAATTTTTTGTTTTATATCCTATATGCATACTTGTATATACATATGTATTTCTTTAAAATTTAATGGTAATAAAAAAAATTGACTGGTCAATATTCAAATGACTTTGATTGTTGTACAATTTTCATATTTTATGGAGATTGTTGATGTGGCACTTATTTTGTAGGTGCAGTAACTACAAAAATGTTGATTTTTTCAAATAGATCTAGTATGAGATTGATATAATCATGGGTCAGCAAAAATGAAGTGCTTCCCATGTATATCAACTACTAGTCGATGTTCCAACTTCTGACTAAAGTAAACAAATCAAAAATTAGTGTCATTTCCATTTAGCAACTATGTATATCAACTACGGATCAAAAGTAAAAGTAGGACTATCAAAGCTCGAACCAACCTTTTCAACATTATCATCCTTTATAGTCTAAGCATAGATAATGACACCCTAGAAAAATTAAAGCTTGAGTATGAGACCCCACAAACAAATTTAAATTTTAAGACAAAATGAATTGAAGTTAATTGACTATGGTCTATCACTAAATTTGACTATTTAAAAAATAAAATAAAATTATTATTTTTCATGTAATCTATTAAGTTACTTATTTATTTTTATATTTATTTATTGATATAAAAATATTCCAAAAATCTCTCTATAAAAAAATTATCTATTTACTTTCTTGTACCTAATTAGAATATAATTTTAAAATAGTCAAATGTTTGAAGGCTTTTCCCACAAAAAAGTCCCTAATTCTATTGAGTAAGTTGTCCTCTAATAAATGTTGTATCCTATTACTTTTTTGTCAGTGTCCAACTCTACTGAAATTTGCATTGACAGTGGGAGCGCAAAGCTTCAATGAATCATTATTTTATACTTAAGGGAAAGAAAACAATATGTATCTCCAAGTCATTTGTCATAGTGGAAGTCAAAAATGGCTTGCCCCACTATGCCCATTTACAACTTCCTCTCAATAAGCGTCAATAAAAATGATCTCTTTCATTTCCTCGTACATTAGAAAGTCACAATTACTAGCGCTTGCACCCAAAAAAATGTACAACGGTATCGTCAATAGTAATATATGTTGGCAAACATGGGATTCCAAATATAAATCAATGCATATTCAATTAGAGATGTGAACTATAAAAAAGTGTTGTTATTTTTTGTCGTTGGCATGCCCATTATAAATATGGATAGATATTCAAGAAGAGGATGTACTCTAATAGAGATGAATAAAGAGAATCACCAACCTAATGGATTCTTTTAAAACCTCCCTTTAAGACATCTTCTTAAGAGATCCTCTTTAAAAAAGCTCTTAAGACATCCTCTTCTAACATTAGTTAGATAACTTATGACATCCCCTTAAGACATTAGTTAGATTACTTATGACCTCCCCTTAACATAGTAGTTAGATTACTTACATGGACATTAGTTAGATTACTCACGTGACCTCCCCTTAAGATATTAGTTATATTTCTTACATGACCTCTGATTAAGAAAGTAGTTAGATTGCATACATGACCTCCCCTTAAGAGAGTAGCTACATTTCTTACATGACCTCCCCCTAAGATCTCTCCTTAATGCACCCCCTTAAGTCATCCTCTTATGAAGTAGATTACTTATGCCATTTCTAAAATTAATTGTTTGTAACTCACACATGTATGACCTCTCCTTCAAACATCATCTTAATGCATCCCATTAATACCTCCCCTTAAGTCATCTTCTTATGTGTTAGATTACATATGTCATTTCCAAACTTAACTTCTTATAACTTAGACATGTATGATTTCAAATATACATATGAAACATTACTTAAATTGATTTCTTTTAACTTACATATTTGAAAAGTGTCTAGAAGTTTTAATATACATATGAGAAATAAGTGAAGATCTAGCCTTGCAATAAGGCTTAGGGTATCTAGTCTATGAAAAACTATCTAGAGTTTCAAAGGAGCTACAATGAGCATCATTTATCAAAGTTGTAGAATAATTTCAATTTTCACAGAGTCTCACAATATTTCAAATCTAGCAAAGATACAAATTATTGTGGGAGAAGTGAGAGAGAGGCAATAGCTAAACCACCCACATGTGAATGTTTTCCTCGATGAATACAATTTCTCGACTGGCACACCTCCCTCTCAAGAATGTACATATACAACTTATCACATGTTAAATCATACCAACCTAAAACCACATTTCAAACATTGCTTTCTATAATGGATGATGACATAGATACTAAAACCTATTCTAAAAATCTCTTTCATAATTTGAACTATGTGAAAATTGAAATACATGATCTCTTTTCTACCATTGAAAATGTTGGCACTCACTTATCCAAGGAAAAGAAGCCAAACGTAGGAGAACTAGGTCTTGCATACAAAAATCTCCCACCTAGCACTAATGTGATTGCATAGGAATCTACACAATCAAGGTCCCAAAAATATGTGCAAATTTTATGATGGAAAATTGTCAACCCCTGATTCAAAAAATGACATATCAAAATCTTCATGTTACTGCCACTCACCAAAGTTAAAACCAAACTAAATTGGAACAAGGTCCATTGTTGACAAGGTTTTCCAGCATCCATTGACAAATAATTCACTGATAAAATTGTTAGCCTATAGTTCCCAGCATATGATCTTGAATTCTAACAAATAATCCCCACATAAGTATCCTATCAACTAACTAGCACCTATACCAAAGAGAGGTGCAATGATTAAGCTAATAGTAAGAAATTTTGCACTATTTGAAAAAGCGTGGAATGCATGCTCAACTAAATAATTATTTTAATTGTAACTTTAATGTAGTTTATAGTTTTGATGTTGAAATCCAATAATTGAATGAAATGCATTTCTTGAATTTTTCAAGGCTACTTATATAAGTAACTTATCTATTTTTTTAAAGTTACAACCCATAATCAATATTCAACCTAAAATAAGGAAAAATAAAAGGGCTTATGAAATTTTAATTTGATTATCTTATACTCAATTGGATATTTGTCTATATCTACATGTACATGGGCCACCTTTATAAAAAAAAATATTGCTTGTCAAGTATCTTTGACATTATTTCAAAGAATACATGAGATATTATCACATACACTTCATCTCAATGTCTTACATATTCTTGCCAATTTGATAAGCAATGCTTGTTCCATCCTCTCCTTTTAGCCTTTTGTTATTTACTATTTTTGAATTGATTGTTGTGCTTTTTAAGTTTTTCCCTTCTTATCCTATTTTTTTTGGTGTAATTGTTTATAATATACATTGGAATAAAGAATATAAGTATAAAATTAAGGAAAAAAAATATTTCATTGATAATTGGTTAAAATTTTATTACTAAACCTAACACGATTCCTAAAATTATTTTAATTTTATCAATTTAAAATTGTATAAAATATTTAGTGATAAATTTAAAATTTATCTTTTTATTTTAAAGAGTTATCAATTATAGATTGTTGTACACTTATTTAGCCTAAAGGATTTCTCTACATAGGTACTACCCACTAGATTTGTCTCACATAGCTAGCAAAGAACAAGAATTGTTTTCAAGAACTACTTGTCATGCAACAACTACTTTTTGTCATGAGAAAGTACTAAAATCATCTAATAATGAATAGTTCCCACTAAACACCAAATGATAGGCTCTCACTATGCAGAACCATTTCCTACTATCTTTGTCTAATAAAACTGGGAAAGAAAGAGAATCAGTCATTAGGAACTACTCATCATGCAACCTCTTTTTTGTCTTTGAAAAGTTTTGAAATTGTAGAACAATGAATAGCCCATAGTAAACAATAGATATTATTTAATTATAAAAGATTCCAATAGAACCCACCACATGTAGTGCCCTAGCCCATATTAACCCATGAGGTGGCTAATCCAAATTACATGCAGAAATCTCAGTCTATTTGTCCATTTTCAATCTGATAAAACCTTGCCCAAAACCCCCAACCTATGGTCTCCTTCCTTGTGAACACCAACATGGAACATCAATGAATATATTTTTAAGTATGTGATATCTCAAAGGCTTTAATTATGTTTTGCATATATTCATGTTTTTTTGTCTGTGGTGCTACTTTTAATGGTAATGGTGTTTTTCTTCAAAAGTTGAGATGATGCTAAATCTATTTATATGAGTTTCACTTTATAAATCGTAGTAGTTATAGCTAGTGGAGAGATATATGGGTTGTATTATGGGATAAAATACAACCTTTTTCTAGGTTATTGAGAAGCATCAATGACAGAGGCCAACTGAAAAAACTTGGTAAAGTTTTCTGTTGTTGTTGTAATTCTCCTATAGTAGTTCAATATTGTGCTTGTTGCATGTGTGAGAAATCAGTGTTTTTTGGTAGTATTTTAATTCCAAACCACAAGACCACTATATATATTCACTTAAATCACTTCATTTTTTATTTTTAGCTCTGTTGGTTTTTGTTAGTCCCAAATGATAATGTTGAAGATAAGGGAGATAATGTATGTGAAAGAGTCATATCAATTGTTGTGTTGTCATTGATGTCAACCTTGAATAGGTAAGACATTATGCTAATTCAGTAAGTGCCAAATCATTTGAAGGATTTAGTGTTGATTAATGAAGAGGATTTGAAAAGAAGAGAATGGAATGGAAGAAAGCATCGATAAGTATGAGGAATTCAATGAGAACTTGATGATTGATACTTTGACAGTATATGGTGTTAGCCCTAACTGATGATGTATCTAATAATTTAATGAATGTATATGAAAGAATCATATCAGTTCTTATGTTTTCATTGATGTAAAAGTATTAGTTGGCTAGACATTATGTTAACACAGTAGACGGTCATATCATTTGATTGATAAAGAGGATTTGAAGAAAGTATGTTGATGAGTTGGAGTATTGATAAGTATGGTATTCAATGGACACTTGAATGAGTTAAACTATGATAATGTAATTTTGGTTTGATTATTTTACAGTCATGTAATCATATAATGAAATGATGAATTTTATGTATTCATAGAGCTATACAAGCTATACTAAGTATCAAAATGAAAGAAGGAATATAGTGTTCAGTGGGTGACTACAGTTGTCACCAAGCATTTGGCAAAGAGGAAGTTAAATTCCAATGTCAACTGGTTAATTTCTATGTTAACCAAGTGATGTATTTCCCAAGTGAAATGTCATATTCATCAAGTATGAGTTGGAAGAACAAGTTAAGAAAGATGAGATCTGTTGTCGACTTATGATAAAAATAAAGAATATTTGAGAATTTCAAAGGTAAAAACCAAAGTTAGTTACAAGATCTACGACTAGAAAAATATAGTGAAGATCTAATTATGAATATTGAAATAAGATAAGTATGAGAACAAAACTCAATGAAAGTTCTATTTTATAAGTGACTAAATACAATGAATCTTGGATCTATGGATGTGGTTAACTGACAAAACCTAGATTAATCTAGAAGAATAGAGTTTACTATTAAGGAGATATTCAAGAATTTTTATTCTTGTTGATTGATATTGTTAAGCTGGTGATTTGTGTGAAGAAAAGAGAAGGAAAGTAGCAATCTAAGCTAAGAATATCAAGAAGAGTTAGTGCAAAGTGAAAGTGTGAAGAAGTAAATCAGCCAAAAAGATATTAAATAGTGAAGAAGATAGAGCACAACAGAGATCTGAGCAAGCAAGGTATGCTAAAACCTAACAAATCATTTGACTATTACTTTCTTTCCATTGCAATAGAAAAATATCTTAACAAAGTGGACCTTACCAGTCTATGAAATCTTATATGGTAACATTAATTAGTGATGTTTGTAAGTCCTTTAGAGAAGGCCATTGTTTAGACGTGATCAAGAAGTAATAAGGTCTAGATGATCTTTATATTAAAACCCTCTAACTAGGTCACACTAAAAATGTGTATGTAACCCTTAACAAGGTTGGCTCCTAGCTGAGCTCACTTCAAAAGAGTGAAATTATTTGGGTCACTGGTCTAAGGTGGTTTTTCCCTTTACAAAGTTTTCACGTTAAATCATGGTGTCAAATGTGTGATTTCTTTTATGTTCCAAGTTTATTCTTCATTTTATTTTCTTAATAGTATCTAACTCAGTAAAAGATAAAGTTATATTTCTGATACTCAGTAACAATAGAAATAGTGAGATAACAATTTGAAGTAAATTGATTACAAAATTGAATTGTGAAGTTGAATGAGATTGTTAGAATATTTTGAATAACTAAGAGGGGGTTGAATCAGTTATCCAAGATCCAGATGTACCAATTCAACAAATAATCACTTCAACTACTTTAGATCTAAGCATCCATTAGCATGACCTCTATAGAAGATTATCAATAACATTAACTAGTAGTCTACTATCCTAATCATAAAAAACTT